>SNQJ01S0021855.1:67869-79901 GCA_010110895.2 Picea sitchensis | reverse complement strand
GGGAGCAACGAGGGTTAGGGTTACTATAGGGTCACTGCGAGATTATTCTCTAAGGGGTATTAAGTTTAAACATATTCCATTAATGTAAATGTGAGTGGATACCTTTTTACGACATGAAATAGATACTCATTTCAGATTACTTAGACATGCAAATACTGGAGACAGTAGAGGAAAAATGCATCGTCCACACATTCTATAATTATAAAAATCTGGAGCATGTGGGAGAGGAAGAATACAACTTATTTTGCACCAAGTACAATCCCATGGGATCTCCCAGGCATGATCCTAAACATGTTGATTTCTTCAAACCTTCTCATGATTCAACACGAGGACTATGAGTAGTGTGTGTAGATTCCATCATTTTAGGAGGATGGGAGTGAAAAGGGTTAGGGTTTTTGCAGGCTCACGAAAGGATTCTTCTCTGAGTGGTTTTTGGGATAATCCCAATGATTTCCATCACAACTAATGACACATCTATCTGATCTGGCCTTTTTCCTTTTTCTTATGACTAGATCCCACAATGGAACTCGAGGAGGTGTTGTTGGATTTCTCTCAGGATATGCTCATTAGATAACCTATTTGGTCCTCACCACTAGTTAGATCAGACAAGATTTTTGCACATGCCTTTGGATGAAATCATCCTGTAGGCATTCCATTCCATTTTTAATTATTTAGATGGTTATCATAACTCCACACAAACTAATCTAGCCACCTTTCCTATGAATAATGTTGAAGGTACCTTCGCCGCCTCTCCTATCCTCCCATCTACTTCTTCACACAAGAAAAAGTTAATTTCTTTGGTTGAGGATTTGGAGAATTCATCATAGTGAATCATGTGAAATGATACCCCCTAAATCTAACGATGACTAAGCTAGGGCTATGGTTTTATCCTCTCCCGAGGCACATGGGATTCACCTTGTTGCTTAATATATTATCACATTCATTCATAAAGGGGTTTTTTTAATTGTGAAAAATAAAGTCAATATATTGTAGGTATTGGTGGGGGAATGTGGGGTATCGGGGCGTTTATAGGTATTAGGCGGGTACAAAAGGAGTACATAGTAAAAATATGGGGTTCTTATATTGGAAATATGTATTGGGAGGGGGTTCAACAAAAACATTTTTGGAGGTCTTTATCAATATCTAGTGAAATTAGTGGTATTATTTAATATCCCATTATAAAAGGTGCTATGTCATAGGTTCACTAAGTGAGGACCTCATGTCTTGAGGATACTATTGATATTCAATAACAAATGGTTTCCTTAGGAGCTGGTTTTATCGATCATATGCTGACATAAGGAATGCCAAGCGGTTGTGCATCCAATCCTCCCCCCTATAGTTTTGTGCCCCTCTCCACCAACAAGAAATGTATTAAGAAAAGGCAAGGCAACATCAACTTTATTCTAGGAGAAGGCATCAAAATTCATGAGATCGCAAAAATGTACAAAGAGGCTCTTTTCGGTCAATTCACCAACAAGAGACTCTCGATGAATACTCTCAGGAAATGGAACACCCATAATTTCTCTCGATATTTAAGATATGAGACTTCCAACATGGTCTTGGATAAAGGTTGGATATCTTGGTGCTTTTGGATAAAAAAGGATATGTAAAAAATCCTCAACAAAAGATGGAGTTTTGGTGCATAGGTGTTATTTATGAAACATTGGAAAGTGTATTTTGACCCAATCTTGGAGAGACTTAAAATCACACTGGTTTGGGTCCGTCTTCTGAGCCTTTTGTTGATTCTTTGGTTAGGATAAGTCTTCAAAGATAAAAGAAATTCCTTGGTTTTTTTTTATGAATACGACCTCTCTTTTATATATTATGGGTACATGGGGATCACTTGTGTCATCATAGGTTTAAATCTCTTCAATTTTTGGTGGAATCCATTATAATTCAATATAAATATATTCAATTTCATCAAGACTTGGACTACAAAGGAATTCCCCTCATATGTGGAAGATGTCACATTTATGGGAATTTGGAAAAGGAATGCACGTGGAATGGGAAGCATCGAATGTGGGTCCAGGAAATATCGTCAGAAGAGGAGTATAATAAATGAACCCCAAGTATAAGAAAGGAACCCCAAGTTCCTTTCTTATACATTCCCCTCTCATCTTGTCGCAACAAAATGGGCCTCAAGGTGGGACTCATCCAGAAGCGAAGTAGAGTTAAGGAGAAATAGTGGATATCCCCTCAGACAAAAATTCAAGTAAGATAAATAATCTCTCACCGAGTTTTAATTCTGCAATCGAATTTGGGATTGGATTTTCAAATTATCTAGATCAATCTGTTGCGAAAATAGATTTACGAAATTTATTTCTTTTGGGTCTCTCCATCATATTCGGCTCTCAAGAAGACCCTTTGATTCCCTTAGCCCCTCCTCCCCCTTCTCCCCCATCCATGTTTCCCTCCTCCACTTTTAAGTATCCCCTTCCTATAATCTCCCCTCCCCCTTGTCCTCCCCATACATCCCCATCTTTCCAAAAAAATTATTTGATATCCCTCTCCAGGATTCCAAATTACTCTGCTTTAGGTATCGAACGTGGATTGGGTTATGTTAGGGAAAAAAGAAAAATAGGCTCGCATAGATAAATAAAATATTTATTTCTTTGGCACAACAACAAACTACTTCATAAGTTCATCTTGGTAGACATAAATCCTTAATCAGGGCCCTTAGGGAAAATTCCCATGGCAAGGTGCTCCAATGATTTTTATTTCTATGAATCGTTGAGGCTTGGGAAACCCCTCATCAAAGTTGGTCATTCATAGGCTTGTTCAGGTTCACAATACTTCTATCCTCATGTCATAAGAAACTATGTCAGAAGGGGCCAAGGTTTCCAAATATCTCTCTTCTCTTCTTCCTAATTGGGATTTTCTAGCTACAGATGTTATGGGAAATGTTGGTGGTTTACTTACGAGTTGGAAGAATTCCTACTTCAAATTGTAGAATTATTGGGATATTCATTTGGGCCCTGGAACACATCTCTTTTCCTTGGACATCAATTTGTACTTTTTGTGTTTAAATCGATGTGGTCCCTGTTTTGATCAAAGGGACTTCTGGTCGAAAAATATAAGCTTATCGCTCTGAAAACTTGACAGGGTTATAATTGGAGATGACCTAAACTTCAAAATATGGGCCTGTGATATTTTGGGTCCCTTGGATCAAAGTGATCCTCTAGCATAATTATTAATCCAAAGATTAAATTAGGTTGGCTTTTATAACATTCAACCTTAACAAATAACACAACATTCATAAACAAATTTGATTCAAGAAAACGTTCAGTTTTCATTCTTTGCGATTATCGTTTAATCAAGAATCCCTACAGATTTCTTCTTTCGGAGCTCTGCTTTGCTAAGTTTTTGGACACTAGCCCCTTTATCTCAGTGCCCAACCCACGTGACCATGGGTCATGACCAAGCACTTACTCGGGCATTCGACTTTGGAATATTTCCAAGCACCACACAAAAATTACTCAGAGTTCTGAGTTACCGCACTAGCACAGTAGAGTGGATCAATAGTCCACGTCTACTCAACATCCGATGGCTGACACACACTATGGAACCTCAGGCGTTTGAGTTCGGGGACTTCGGGACTTCGGAACATTTCACATCCGCACACCCCGAACCATTAACCTCCGAACACTCCCATGTCACTTTAGGTGACGTCATTACGTTACATCACTTAATGTTTTCCCAATTGCGGGGGCATGCAATGGTGGTTTGGAGAAACTCGCCTTTCGTCCCACAATTCTCCTGTCGCTGACATGTGCCCCTCAGTGAAACCGCGGTTTGGATTGCGAGACCTCCTTGGAGAATTAGCTTCTATGCAACTTGGGTCCCTGCAATGTCTCCTGGTCATTAATCTTGATGTATCGTGATCGACGCCACTATGGGTCCTCCGATATTTAACTACGTTACGTAACCTCAAGCCCTACTAACCCTACTCACATAAGATGCTACATGGCGGAATACTTACGACTGATACATGGACCATTCAAATGGGTGACACTCATCACGTTCCAAATGCCATTTCAATCTTCCACGGTTCAGAATCTACTTACACTTGGCACACAACGTCATCATGACTCACCACTTTGGCTCTTCAGGCTTTGGGAGTTTCAAATCCTCTACACTCTCTTTTGCCCAGAGCGCTTTCTCCCGGAGTTCACGATCTACTGACGCATGTCCTTTGCAATCGGAACGTTGCGAACTACTTTGGGACTTCGTGAGTTTGTCACTCCTCACACTTGAAATCCTATGAAGTGACTTTCCTTTGCTTCCCTGGACACTGATCTAACGGTCCAGACTCCTTTCCTACGATCTACAATGTAGATCTTTTTCGGGACTTCGACGGTTCGGTTTTCGACCTTTCTCATACCCTTGCATCAATATTTTTCGACATCGCGAAGTCCGAAGGGTTTCCCAGGTTAACCTTTCTACTCTTTCTCCAGATCTGACGGTCGTAAAGGACTCTCCTTTTTCCCAAATAGATCCTACGGCTCCAACACCCCAAGTGTTGAGTTCTCTCTCTCCTTGGTCAAATACCACGTCGACTGTGGTTTAATTCTACCGCTACTCCTCCTGAGCTTCGTAACATAGCCAAGTAACCCCTTGGCACTGAGAAACATTCTAAGGTTCGAAATTGGTTCCATCCGAACACCATTTCCACTCAAAACCTTGGGTCCAAAGACCACCTATCTGGCCCATCCAGTCTTAGCATTGAAACCATGGGCTCTGATACCAAATTGTAACGTCCCTGACGATCAAGCCCTCTGTTGGGAAACGCTACTATGTGGAAACAATCTCATAAATATAATATGTATTAAATCAAATTAACACATTTTAACATGGAGTTACTGCTGCCATTCAAACTTAAATATAATTAACAACAATTCAAACTTGCAACAGAATACATTATAACATTTAAAAACATAGAAATGCATCACATATAAATTAAGTACATAATTAATACTTATCTTTTAAACTAGTGTAACACCACCAACTACTTGTAGACCTTCCACGAACCTCCCAGCCTTAGACCGCACTGCTCATCACTCTCAGTAGTAGGTCACCCCCGAGCTGAGACTAAGCTCCATCGAGAAAGGGAATCCTAGGCTAGGAAAGGTCAATAGGAAGACACACCATTTATGAGGATGGATTCTCTTCCAGGAGCCACTTATGCCCACTGCTCATAGACTCTCATTACCCACATGCCTGTCCCACCCCAGGAGTACACACCTTCACTGTCACCGGGATAGTCCTTCGGTTGCTAAACCTCCCTTTCCTTGGGCTTCAGCAACAAGGTGGACTGGAATTCTTCAAGCTCTATGGCAGCTACAGGACCCTTTCTAGGGGTTCTCACTTCCTCTGTGCACTCACTCACCTAGAGAGAGTCACTCACAGGCCTGACAAACTACTTCTTCAACCACAAACACCTCTCTCACCTTGAGAGAGTGTTGCACACAGGATCGACAACCTGCTTCTTCAGATTTGTTCCAGCACAAGGAGGAAAACAGTAAGGCTCAACAAGGAACATATGACAGTAACCAATCACACTCAGCCAAGGGACTACGTGGCCACAACAACCCACAGTTAAAACACACACGACATAGGTAATTATGGTATGATCAGGTTTCACAGAAGATAGCAACCCAAACATTTAAGAATGAACTCAAATTTGTAGTGTGGATAAACCTAGGTTCACAGGACACACAGGTCAGCCTTTCCCTCCTAACTAGTTTCTCAGATGTGCGTGGTTATGCAGAGGTCCAATGTAGAGGTAAAATGGGTACAGACTAACGATGCATCGGATTCTCAGGAAAACACCACAGGATGACCTCATGGTTTCATGTTTCAGATGCGTACATGAATATTGCAAAGGTCGAATACAGAGGCCACGAGATTCATAGGAATACATCGATCAACTTCCGGTTCTGGTTATCAGGAAAACGTGACAAGAAAATTAAGCAGAGGTCGATCACAGAAGTAACATGATTCAGACAATCGACGGGAGAATGGAGGACGAACCCCCATCACAGATCAATTCTTGGGTTAAATTGCATGTTCCTGGGATGACACATGTCTCCCATGAAGCTGCATGCACTCCATCAAGTATTTGTTCCCTTTTGCACATGTTGCAGCTCCATGCGTTGCCTCTCCCAGGACTTAGGATAAAAGCATACCTTTCACAACACTTTGGAATAATAACAAATTATTATTCCCAAGGACTTAAGAGCTCAAGGTTATCCCCCCTTCCAACCTTTCAACCCCCTTTCCTTTACCCATTATGTGGAAACTTAGTCCCCCGTCACTCTTTCTTCATGGTTGGTTGGAACACATCAATGTTTATATATTATATTAATGATTTTCATAATTACATATACAAAAACAGGCTCCTGGCCTTTAACTCCTAGGCTCTCTATCCTAATAAACACATAATCCCACCAGCTTATATACACTTGGATCACCATCCTATAAAACATGTTTACAATATATAGACATAATTGGGGCACGTCCTTAGGGTGTTACAAAAATGATGAGGTTTAAGGGCTTCTAACAGAGGTCTATATTTGAACTGCTCTTAGGAACTTATTTCAAGTTTAACCAAATTGTTTCTTTGTTGTTTTAGGAGAGTCATACAGTATGATTTTTCTCCCTTTGAAATATTCCCTCAATCTTTGAGTTTAACGCTCTTTTTGTGGCTTATATTTCATGCGTTAAACAATGGGTTTATGTTGTCCAAGATTAACTCATACATATATCATAAAACATCAAACGCCCATCCTATATATTTAACAAACTATAGCTAAAAATACTAAGCAAACCACGACAAATGTACAAAAGTAATTTTTGGTCAACATGACCCTGGAAAAACCCCCATGGGGAAAACCAGTAAGAGAGATAGATATATTGATCCAGATGGATATTGGTGGCCACCCACCTATTCCAAATGGCTCCTCATGTTCATTTTTTATTCAACACATCTTTCTATAATGCTTTGTAATCGTGAGTTCTACACTTCTAGGGTTGTTTGAAGCCTCACACATTATCCAGGTGGATACGGGTGGCCTCTCGCCTAATCCAACTAGTTTATTTTGTATGTTTTCATGTCATCACATCTTGTTGTACTTCTAGGGATCTTTTGGGGCCCTAAACATTGTTTTTTGACTCTCCACATTCATACTGTAGACGAAGTCGGAGTTTGATGGAGGAATGTGTATGTCTCTGATATTCCTTTCCAACGGGATATCACGCGCCTAAAATGAAGGTCGTATGAAAAAGTTACGACCCTCGAAAGTTGAGCTACCAAATTACACCAACTTACCCATAGGGCCCACATGACTTTTGTTGTTTCACCTTGTAGGGTTAGGTTTTTGGATGTCTAGGGGTTTGACATTCATGAGTAATATGAAAAGGGCCTATGGAGACTCATTTTAATCCATTCTGCTCAGATGGATGCGTGTAGCAGCCACATCTCTTTTTAGAGATAGCTACCACCATTCGAGCAAGTTTCAGTTCTGCAGTTTTACAGTTTCAGCCTATTCATTATTTAATATAACATATTGTTCACTAAATATTTGTGTTATTATTCCTATCTCTTTATTTATTGTATTCAATCTGTTAATCAATTCATTCTTCTCCTAAATCTGGATCAGTGGTACCAGAGTGGTCTTCTCTTCATTTAATTTTCTTTGTGCATGTCCCATAAAAGGTCTAGGTACAAGAAGTTGGGACTCGAACCAATCGATCCATTACCAAATCGGTCGCGCCGATCCCGACAACAAAGCATGGGAGACGAGAAGAAATACGATGGAGAAGGAGATCCTATTAAAATGTTGCTTGAGGAATCCCTCGCGCAACAAAGGAACGAAATGATGGACAACTTCGCGCAGATCCTTCGACGGTTGCCCACGGGAGAAGCATCTTCATCAAACGACCATGCAACCCCCTTCAAAGTACAGATAAATTTTGATATTCCATTATTTGAAGGACTGATAGATGCAGATGTTGTAGATAAATGGTTGAATCTGCTCGAAGGATATTTTTCATTCCACAATTTTTTTGATAGGGAAAAGATAACTTTTTCACTCCTCAAGGTCGTTCCCGATGTTAAAGACTGGTGGCATACTTACTTTGAGCAAAGGGCCATGGAGGAATCTACAATTTTTTTGGTGGCCCCTACATGGGATTCCTTCCATGACGCCATTAAAGAACAATACTACCATGTTGGAAGCTACAAGGACTAGTACACCAGATGGACCACCCTACATCAAGAAAGGGACCATACAGTACCAAACTTCACCAAAATTTTCCATACCCTGTGCACCAAATTGGGTATCAAATATTATGAGTGTCATATGGTGCTCAAATACCACGACTCTTTGCATATATACATTCAAATAGAAATGGAGTTACTGGACATCGCCTCATTGGGCATGACTTATAGATACACGGTCAAGATCGAGCATAAATTTAAGAAGAAACGACGAGAGTTTGGATCTGCAAACCTCGCACAGTCGAAGCAGGGAAAAGGAAACCCCAACCCATACAGCAAGGGACCAAGTTGAGATGGTCACCCTCAGTACAATCTGTCCAATACACAACACAAGAAGGGAAATGAGAAGATGAAGAAGGGCATGAGAAAATGGTGTGAGTACCATAAACATCCTTGGCACAACATCGATTAATGTCGCTCCAAACAGTCTCTCGTGGCAACGCTGAAGGCTTCCGAGTTAGAGGTTGATTCTGATTCTGAGTCAAATCCTGAAGGAGGGAAGTGGGTTATCAATGTTGAACCCAATCCATGGTCACTACCACCAAAGTCTGGCCAAGTGAACTAGAAGAAACAGAGGAAGGGGAACGCCTCTTTCACTCACATATGTGGATCAAGGGGGCTCCGATTCATTTCATTGTCGACAGTGGTAGTCATAAGAACCTGATTTCAGTAGAGGTATTCAAGCGACTAAACTTGCCAATGACAACGCACCCGCAACCCTACACCATCGGTTGGCTTCATCAAGGAAGAGATCTCTGTGTCAGCCAACAATGTCGTCTGCCCTACGACATTAAGCCTTTAAAAGATGAGGTATTGTGTGATCATTCTCCCCTTGAATTTTATGATGTTCTTTTGGGAAAACCATATTTGTGGAAGCATCATGATGTGTATGAGTCTAGACCCCATAGTGTTATTATTAATTTGGGTAGAAAATTGTACAGGATCCCAGAGGTGGCACCGCCTACTGTTATTTATTTAATCTCTGCTAAGAAATGAAGCAAGGTCATTTCAAAGACTGGGAAGTTCATATTCTTTATGATCCGTGCTCACAGTAAGCAGAAGGTCTCTGCCACATCCATGGTCTCTACACAATGGATCTCTTTGTAGCAGAAGAAAGTGGATGGGCTCGTGAAAGAATACAGAGACATCTTTGTCTCACTTACACGGGTATCGACACACTGCCAAGTCGGACATACCATTGATCTGACCCCCGACGCACCTCTACCTAATGGAACAGTCTATCAACACTCGTCGATGGAGGATGACGAAATCAGGCGTCAGATCTAAGAGCTTCTTCAAAAGGGGCACATTAGACCCAACTCCTCCCCTTGCGGAAGCCCGCTTGTACTAGTGCAGAAGAAGGACAAGACTTGGTGACTCTACATTGATTACAGAGCCTTAAACAAAATCACAGTCAGGAACCACTACCCCATTCCAAGGATTGATGACCTTCTTGACCAACTTAAGGGGGAAAAGTTCTTCAACAAGATTGACCTGAAGTTTGGCTACCACCAGGTTCCCATCGAACCAATTGATGTCTAGAAGACAACCTTCAAGTCTAAAGAAGGTCTCTACGAATGGCTAGTCATTCCCTTTGGCTTAATAAATGCATCAACCACTTTCATGAGGTTGATGGACGATGTCTTGAGACCCTTCACGAAATCCTCTGTGGTGGTATATTTGGATGAAATACTCATCTTCAACAGAAATTCGGAGGAGCACATGCGACACATTCAACGGGTTTTGATCACTCTGCGACAACACAAGCTTTATGCCAACTTGGGAAAATTCTCTTTTGGCAAGAACAAGGTCCAATACCTAGGATACATTGTTGATGAGCATGGGGTACATGTTGATCCAACTAATACCCAAGTCATCCATGACTGGCCATCCCCGACCACATTGATCGAGCTTCAGACATTCTTGGGACTAGTCATTTTTTACCAATGGTTCGTGTTTGGATTCTCCCATATTGCGTGGGCCCTCAGCTAGGTGACCAAGGGAGGTGGTAGGGACAAGTTCATGTGGGGGAAGGAGAAACAACGAGCATTTGAAGATATGAAACATCATTTGTTCTCAACTCCAATACTCTCCTTTTCTGATATGCAACAACCATTCGAGATTGAGATTGATGCATATGACTATGTTGTAGGTGCAATACTCACTCAAAACAGGCATCCGGTGGAATACCATAGTGAGACACTCTCCGATATTCTCCAGAAATACCCCACCTATGACAAGAAAATGTATTCCATTGTACAAGCCTACCGTCAATGAAAACATTACATTCTAGGGATAAAGACAATCATACACACTAATCACAAGCCTTTGCAGTTCATACAGACACAGGGGAAATGCCATAACGAACACCATCATAAGCAGTCTACCTACCTGCAACAGTTCCATCTCAACATCAAGTATAAGACAAGTATCTCCAATCATGTCGTTGACTACCTCAGTCAGCCTCCTATGGTTGCACTCACCACTGTGCTCCATTCATGTGGACATGAAACATTGGAATGGCCCCAACTTTACCAACAAGATCCGGACTTCGTCACCACATATCATCTCTTGGGTAAATGCACCACTGTCACTGATTTTCACATTCAGGACGAACTCTTATGCCACCTGGGCCATCTATGTGTTCCTACAAGCGAGCCTGCAAAGATGATTTGGGAAGCCCACTACAGTTGGGTGGCAGGACATTTTGGTGTAGAGAAAATTGTGGTCGTTCTTCAAAAACATTTTTATTGGCCAAAAATTCAACATGATGTCAGCAAGTATATCATATATTTCACTTCCTATGCCATTGTCAAGCCAACCATCAAGAAACAAGGTTTATACACACCTCTTCATATTCCCGAGAAGCTATGGGAATCCATCTCCATGGATTAAATGTATGGTTTGTCATCCACCAAGCACAGAAATGACTGTGTGTTTGTGGTTGTTGATCAGTTTTCGAAAATGGCTATCCTCACAGCCTATAAGAAGAATGTCATAGTAGTAGAGACTACAAAGATCTTCTTCGAACATGTTTGGGTTCACTTTGGGATACCACAGACCATCATCTCCGATCGAGATAACAAGTTCCTCATAACCTTTTGGTCGAGTCTCGGTCTCTTTTGGACACCAAGATCATAAAATCCACTTCTTTCCACCCCCAAACCGATGGCCAAATCGAGGTCATCAATCTGATGATTGTGCACATCCTACACATGTACAATTCTAAGCATCCTCGTACATGGGACAAGAGTCTCCCATATGTCTAACACAGTTACAACAAAGCTCCCCATAGTTCCACCAGCCATAGCCCATTTCAGGTGGGTCTGGGATTCCAACCCTTGGGACCCATTGATGTTGCACTTTCTCTTGCCACTACACAGACAAACTCTTTCCCTAATCAGTCTGTGATTGACAAAGCCACGAGGTTCATTGAGCGAATTCAACACATCCACCAACAGGTCCAGGAGATTCTACAGAAATCCAATGCTAAGTATAAGCAGTGCCATGATAAACACAAGGTACCACACCAATTTCAGGTTGGCACCAAAGTCTGATTACATTTGCAGAAGGAGCGTCTCACCGAGCCCTACCAGAATCTTCCCCACTTCGTTATGGTCCTTACACTATCACCAAGGCTATGGGTAGCAATAATTTTGAGCTCAACACTCCACCCTTCCTTGGTCTGCATCGAATATTCAATGTGGATCTCCTTCGGCCATATTTTCCACCATTATTGGACACCTTTGAGATC
>SNQJ01S0021855.1:31021-66024 GCA_010110895.2 Picea sitchensis | reverse complement strand
TACAAATAAACAAACAAAAGTATTGATCATTAAATTTAAACAAACCATATTACCTAATTTTGTTTAAGATAATGGTAATCTAGAAGAAGCTCATTTTTATAAGTATTTTATAATTGATTTTCATCATAAGATAAATTGAATTAGAGCATTGAAAAATGAATTATTGGAGCTTGGAAACCTTACTTTGGTTTTAAGAACAATTATAAAGCTCTAGAATTTTGGTTCTAGCCAAAAAAGAAAAAAGAAAGCCCTCTTCAACACCAATGTTACCCAATTGATTTTGTATGGATGTCACATTTGGAGATGTAGTATGTCCATGAAAATTTGGAGGAAAAGTTAGCAATTCCAAAAGAAATTTATAATAAGTAAGTTTAAAAACAAAAGAAAAAAAAAGAGTTCCCTCTCCTTCCTATCTTCTCCCTTATCCTATCCTCCTTTAAAAAGTTGGGCTTCATCCCATTGAGAATAAACGTACATGATCAAGTACATAATGTACAAGCAAAACATAATTATCAACCACTGGAGAATATTATAGGAGGATGCCCTCCAATACATAAACATTTTTAAATGAGCCATCATTATAATTAAGTTTAAATAAAAATTTCATTAAGAAACCGTTGAATTACTATTTCCCATTCTTGCCAAATCAGGATTTTTTTTTTTTTTGAAAGATATGAAGAAATTCTTGTAAGCTTCATAATAAGACAAGGAATTAAACAATACCTATTGTAACTCATAAAAAGTCACTAGTTTTCATTTCTAAGTCATTTCATCATACAAACACAAACTAATTAATTTAACTTTACAAGTACAATACTTAGAGTTGCTCTCAGTGGATGGTGATGATCACCATCACCATCATCATTAATATTATAGATAGTAAACTTAAATTTAAATCAAAATGTAATATTAATTTATATTCTTTAAAATAAACTTACTATATATTAGACCTTACATCGAGCACTTTGTCCCAACCACTAAACCACAATGTAATAGATGTAGTAATAATTAAAATATAATAGCATTGATGCAAGTTAATGCTTCCTTCCCATGATAGGTTAGTTGCAATGGAAATACACAA
Source organism: Picea sitchensis (assembly GCA_010110895.2). Classification (NCBI taxonomy): domain Eukaryota; kingdom Viridiplantae; phylum Streptophyta; class Pinopsida; order Pinales; family Pinaceae; genus Picea; species Picea sitchensis. The sequence continues at coordinate 64,943 of SNQJ01S0021855.1, read as the reverse complement.
AAACAACAATATGTTGATCAGGTGGAATCATTTGAAGTACATGCAAAACAATTATGTTCTTCTAAAAATTGTATGACTCTAAAAAAATTATGTTCTTCTAAAAATGATATGTTACTTTTCCTCTAAAATATAATGAGTTAAACAATGAAGTTTCTTAAAAAATATTTGTAGAGTGCCACTATTTTTTCATATTTTTTAATGTTAATTTCATATATGTTTAAAACTAATATTAGGGGTCAATCATTTAAGGGTCTTACCATAATCAATCTTTTTTTAGTGCACAATTCTTGGTCTCCACTTGTGCACCATATAATTTGTTTGTAAAAAGGGTAATCAAATGTTATCCCATAAACAAAGGACATGCTTATTTTAGATTTATGGTATATATACAAATAAAATGAATAAAAAGATTTGAAAAAAAAAATTAAAAATAAGATATATTTGGAATATGCATACATAGCTCTATAAGTCTAAGAAATTGCATTGGTGACAAATATGTGGACCATATTCTAAAATCTCATTGAAATCTAAGACAATAATATGGAGCTAGAAAATGAGTGTCCTTTTGTTTATGTAGCTTGAACCACTAGGTTCATCAATCTAAATCTAAATAGAGAAATGTGCATGCACTATGGTAATGTTCATGTAATAATAACGTTCATGCACTATGGTTACATAAAAAAAACATGTAAAAATTCCTCACCTTAACATGTTTCAAAATGAAATATGTAGCACTAAATCCTTCTTTTAGGGGTAGAGGACCTACATTCCTCTCCCCCGCATAGTCAAGGCCCTAGACCCACCCCCTTTTGGGAAAAAACACTTAATGGCACCTAGAATACCACATGGAAGTGAAACACCCCATAAAGGGGGCATGCATCATGGTGGCAAGCCTTGTTCATAGCGCTTCAATCCTAAAAGGTTATTTTTCCTATGTAAGGCCCTTGTTTTCCTTTTTTACCATGTTTTATGCCACTAGATCCGTCATTATTTCCCAAAACCAATTAATGGTAGTCGTATCCCACTTAGAGGCCAAATATCCCAAATAAAGCTCCTATGCAATGTTTTAATGAATGCTTCATGATTCTTGATCCTGAAAAGATTTGTTAAATGTCTAGGGAATTTGTTATCCTTACCTAACCATGGTCAAGACCAATTTCGAATGCACAAAACCTAGTTGTTAGCACTTGGATATCACCCATAGGATTGCAAAGAACCCCTATAAAGGAATCATGTGTTGATTCACAAAGTTGTTCAAGGTTCTTGATCTTGAGAAGATTCAACAATATCTTGAAGCACTTATTTTCTATCCTCGACAATGGTCAAGGCCTCACAACCCATTCTTAGTGTGCAAAACTAGAAAATGGTGTCCATATCCATATTTGATGCCAAATACCCGATAGAGATACCTCTAGTAGGCTAGATATACCCTACAAGGTTCCCATGTATTGGGTTGAGGACATTTTTAGCATTATAGCCTAAGAAGGTTTGTGGGTTGTAGGTGTTGTTCATGGTGCTTCATCCCAATAAGTTTCATTTATGGAACAAGGCCCTTGTTTTCTTCCCATAACCTTGGTTAGACCTCAAGACCCATTCTTAGTCCACAAATAACCTAGCCATGACATCCATATCCTCCTTAAAGGTCAATAATAACCAACAAAGTTCATATGTGATAGTTTGAGGACTTGTCTAGGGTGATTGAGCATGAGTAGCAAGGTTTAATGATAGAATCTCTTGTTTCCCTCCCTTGACCATGGCCAAATATGAAAGAACCGTGAATGATACCTAAGGCCTTGTGATGGAACCCATATTCAACTTGGATACCAAATACTCCTTGAAAAGGGTTTGTGTCATAGTTTCTAGGTCTTGTTAATGGTGGTTGAGATCGAGAAGGTTCAATTACAGATTAAGGCCATTATTTCTCCTTTTAACATGTTAATGCTTAGACACAGATTCCTAGTCCACATAACCTATTCATGTCATTTCTACTAACTCAAAGGAAAAAAAACCTCTGCAAAGTACTTGTATGTTGGTTTGAGGACTTGTTCAAGGCTCTTGAGCTTGAGAATCTTCAATAAAATCCTAAGTCAATTGTTTTTATTATTTGATGATGGTCAAGTATTGTTGTCCCATTTATGGTCTCGCCTAGTGGTTAAAGAACACATTCATTGTTCTTAAGCGTAAGAAGTAATGTTTAGGGCTCGAGGTTGTTTTTTTCCTTCCCCGAGCATTTGTTGGAAGCTTACATGGGAGGATTAAAAGAAGACATTAAACATGATATTTTCTTAAAACATCCTCGAAATATTATGGAAGCTATGCAATCTTATCATCATGTTCAATACAAGAATAAGGCTACACAAAAGTTTCTAAAGTAGAGAGACAATGTAGGAGAACTCAAGGATTTACTAGGGTAAATAACATTGAAGAAGATAAAATGTTCATACCATATGTACAAGGACTAACTGATAAAATCGCTAAGAATATAAGAAATAAAACCCTATTAGTGTTGTCTTGTCATAGCATAACAACATCAAGAAGCTACTAAGGCATGTGAAAAATTGGGCCATTGACCCAATGTTTCAAAAGGGCGTTTATCAAATTCCTTGCATTTGTAGGAAAATATATATTAGAAAAATAGGGAGGGCCATCCAAACAAGAATTAAAGAGAACCGTGTAAAAATAAAACTTAATAGAACTTGTAAGTCAACATTGGAAAAACATTCACACAATACGGAACATCCCATAAAAATTAAGGAAATGAAAATGTTGGCCAAGCTTGATAATTGCTCCAAAAGAAGGATAAAAGAGGCAATTAAGACAATTAAGAACTCTAATTTTTTTAATTAGGATGGTGGTTTAACCATTATTCAAACCTAGCTTTCAACTCTAATCAAATAATATTTAATTTCTAAATTTTAACCTTTTTTTTAGGTCTCTTTGTTAATTTGATTGAAGTGGTCGACCTCCATAAAGCAATATAATACAATGTATATGGTCATCCTTAATTGAGCAAGATAATTGTTTGTTTGTATTTATTATTCAAAGATTCAAATGAACTTCTAGGCATTGTTTTTTTGTCTTGAAGATGATCTTAACAGAAGGATCGAAGCATAAAAAATAATGGAGCATACTCTAACATCTCAAACACAATAAGCCAATATTGATCATTGTGTATTCTTAGCTAAGAGAATTGATGAGCAATCATGATTTCTTTTTGGTATCATACTTGAGTCATTGAAAACGTATAATCATAATCATTCTACCATTGTGCACCTCCTAGAAGAATTGGGAAAGTTATGTTGAAACTGTGAAATTTGGCACTCACACCCCTCATTTATCTGCTCATATATTATAGCTCACTCATAATACAATGAATATCCAAACTATAATTACTAGCCATGACTTATGCATAGTGTGACACATAGATAAATCACCAAAACTAGAGACATTTGTCAATTAAGATCCCCTAAAAACATTGTGACGACCAGACCAAAGGCCTCAAAAACCAAATGTTCCAAGTTGCAAAATTAATTAGAACCACCAACCTAACATACCATAGTTGAATAATAAAACCACATTTAATAATACTTCTCATTTTGTTGGCCTTAATAAAACATTATGCATGTGGAGTGAAATAAAAGAGCACATGCCCATGTGGGGACATTAAATTTTCCTCCACATTCACATGCTTGAGATGACAATTGGGATTACGATGCATCATCATGAACTAGATGATGTCACACCCCCAAGAGTCATGCCCAAGCATAACATTGGAATTTCATTGACGTATGACATCGTGAAAGTTCTCTCTTGGTAGCTTGGGACAACCAAGTATACTTCACCCAGACTACGCCTCTTCAGCTAGAGCTTGCCCATACTATGTTCTAGGCTAAACATGAGTCACACTCTTACTCTATGCAACTTAGTTGTATACTTAGACATTTGTTAACATTAATTAACACTTACTCATTCTGGCATACAATAGAAAACATGTGAAACACAAGAGACATAGATATAGTGCAAGCGGCACTAGTGGTGCCTAACACATAGCTTCATTTATTATATTGTGAAATAGAAAAAATGCATTACAAAGCGATCACTACTGTCCCAGTTACATAGATGGGAAGAGTCAGATCTTCCTCGTACAATAGAACTATCCATAATTTTGGATCTGTCAAACCAATAATTCCTTTGTTTCTCCTCCTTGTCACATCTTGTGGTGCTCCCCACTTGTGATCCCAGCCACAAACTACCTCACACCTCTTTTTTTCACACTTCCTTGTTCCTTTGGTTGTGCATCTTGTGCTCTTATATGGACATTGAACTTCAAGGGTCACCAATTTGAAACATCGCTTCCTTTGGGTGCATCACACCCCTTCACAAATCATCACTCAACTGAACCATCATGCCCCTCCATGGATCAGATGCACTCAAATGAGCTTGTCTTCCCATCAGTCACCTCATCTCTTGGATCGATGTGCCCCATTCTTGGGTGCACACCCCTTTCCTTATGCTCTTCCTTATGTCGATCATCGTGACTCTCCATGGGTGTGTCACTGGGGTCGTCCAACCACTTTGGTGTGCCCATGATATGAAAGGAAGATGGGTCCACTCCTTGGTGTGTGTTCCTAAGTTTCCCCATCCTTTCCCAAATGCAACCCAAGTCTCTATAGTCTATCACAAGGGAAGAAGGGTGTGTTCACACTTGGGATCTCACATAACCATTGTGCCCTAAGGTGCTTCTGCCCATGTCCATAAGACAAATTGTTTCCCAATATAATGTTCCCCCCTTGTGCTCTTTGTATGAGTCATCATCAAATATGTCCAAGGAGCACATGCACTTGGTTGGTATCATGGGAGAACTTAGATCCTCCCCCACTAAACTTGTTGCAATCTCAAAAACTTACGTATGACTTGCAATCCATAGCGAGCTTTGTCAAACTCCTAAATAATGTCCTCATATTTCCACAAGGACTCATATCTCTCCCAACTATCATATTCATCAGGTTTTTCCTCCCAATGGATGAAGTACTCATGCACTTGACCTATGCCCCATACTAAGGTGTGATGCGCCAAAATCTTCTCTACCTCAAACTTTGGCTTATCTACAAAAATGGTTGGTGCTCACGATGGCTTAACTCGATGTGGGTTATCTGGATATCTTTGACATGACTTCAATTGGCTAATGTGGAAGACAAGGTGAATATGTCACATGCGGAACAAAAACTCCAATATGCTGGTGACATTACCAATCTTCTCAAGAACTTTGAAGGGTCCCTCATACCTCCACAGAAGAGATGGATCCATCCCTTTAGGTGGTGGAAATAAAAATATTCACAGCTTGAGTAAGACCAACTCTCATACTTGGAATTTTAAATTGTGTTTGTTGTGATTTTCCCATTTCTTCATTATGTCTGCTGCATTATTCAAGTGTGTGTGAGTTATCTCCAACCGATACTACCAAATCTTCACAAAACCCATGGTTGATGGATTTGTTCCATAGTATCCTTGTGTCACAAAATGTGGAGTTGTGGGTTGTTGTCCATTCGTCAACTTGAATGGATTGTATACCATCATTGATCTCTTTTGCAGGTTGTAGCTAAAATTGGCGTCATCCAACAAGTCCATGGAATTCATCTAATATACTTGTACATAGTGTCACAAGTAGTCCTCCAGGAGTGCATTGATTTGTTTGGTTTTCCAATCTATCTACAAATGGTAGGCTGAACTCTTCAACAAATTTTCCCCCACAATATTGAACAATGTTGTCCAAAACTTACTCGTGAAACTCACATCCTTATCTGACACAATGTTCAGAGGAAGACCCAAATACTTCACTATGTGCTTGAAAAACAACTTCACAATTTCTTCTACGTTGTAAGGAATATTCAGCGCAACGAAGACAAGATACTTGGAGAATCAATCTACCACGACCAAAATATTGATGTATCCTTACACCATCAGGAGTTGTGTGATGAAGTCCATAGAAACAATCACCCATGGCTTATCTGGAATCGGTAAGGGTTGCAATAGTCTTCCTCTCATTTTGGTCTCTGAGTTATCCTTTCTCCAACAATGCCAATGTCCTTTGTTGTCCTAACTGGCTAGCCCATTGTGAGTCGTGGAATTCCTTCATGAGTTCCCTTCTAAGGTTGGACGAATTAGGGACATAGATTCATTCCCCAAAGTACAACAATCTGTCACGTAGCCAAAAAAAATTCATTTTTCCATCCTTCCCCTACTTCATGATGTTATTTGTTGTGTAATCATGGTCTAAACCTTATATAATCATTTTTTACAACTCTTCCAAGACATGAATCTGACTTCCCCCTAATGTAGGCAACTCGTCCTCCTCATCTAGCACTGTGATTTGTGTCGTTGTGATCAATGAATCTGCGACAACATTTAGCCTACCCAACCTATACTCAATGGTCATTTCAAAGTCTGAGAGGAAGTATTACCACCTCACCTTCTTGGGTGACAACTTTGGTTGTGTCACAAAGTAACTTGTCACAACATTGTTTGTCTTCATGAAAAATGGCTTGCCTAAAAAGTAGTGTCTCTAAGTGTGCAAATATTGTACTATTCAATGATCTCCTTCTCATGAATGGGGTATCTCAATTCATGATCTTGGAGGTTTATCCTCTCAAAGGCAACCGGATGTCCCTCTTGTGTCAAAACTCCTCCAGTGGAAAAGTCTCATGTGTCCATATGCACTTCAAACGATTGATCAAAGACTGGTAGCTTCAACACTGTAGTGGTGAAAATTATGTGTTTTATCTCTCCAAATGCAAACCTTCTCTTCTCTATCTAGTTCCATGCTTTCTCCTTTTTCAACAATTCAGTTAGTTGAACAACAATCTTGGAGCAGCCCTCTACAAACTTGTTGTAGTAGTTGGCTAGTCCAAGGAAGACTCTCACTTCACGAAATTTGTGCGAATCTTCCCAATTTTCAATTTCCTTGACCTTCACAGGGTCCATGCAAGTGCATCTTTGGCTAATCCAATGCCCCAAGAACGATATTTCAATCTTCCCAAAAACACACTTAGACTTATTCAAGAACAATTGGTTATGTTGCAACGCCTCAAATACCCGTGCCAAATATTTCTTGTGCTACTCAATACTTTCGTTGTACCTACATTGTGCTTGTCTTCTGCAGACTATGGGAGCGCCCCTTGGTCCACCTCTTGGTTCCAAGGTGCTTCATTGAAAGTCCATCTAGATCTTGATTCACTGCACAAACCAAGCCTCTTCTACCTCAAGTTTTAGTAGGACAATTGACTGGACCTACTGTGAGTCATCGATGGCCTTCTCCCATCATACAACTTCATCCACTTATGTTTAAGGAGTTGCCCCAACCTGGGTTGTCCCACTCCGAGACTACGCAAAGCGTGTCATATTCTATATTGTGTCTTCACAAAGTTCTTCATTGCAAAACTTATATGATACCATCTATCACACCCCCAAGAGTCATGCCCAAGTCTAACCTTAGCATCTCATGCACGTGCAAAACCACAACGACTCTCTCTTGGTAGCTTGGCCTAACCAAGGATACTTCACCTAAACTATGCCTATTCATCTAGATCATACCCATACTATGTTCTAGGCTATGGATGAGTCACACTTTTACTCTATGCAACTCATTCATATACTTAGACATTTGTTAATATTCTTTAACAATTAGAGATTCTTGCATGCAACAAAAAAATGTGAAACACACGAGACACATATATAGTGTAGGCGGCACCAACAGTGCTTAATACCCAACTTTGTTAATTATATGCAAAAAAAACAATGCATTACGAAGACGAGACTACTATCCTAGTTACATAGATGGTCAAAGTCTCCTGACTTGCCCCATACAACAAAACCATCCACACTTGTGTATTTGTCACACCAAGACTTCCTGCATTTCTCCTTTTTTCCTTATCATGTGGTGCACCCTACTTTTGCGCCTAGCCTTAGACTACCTCACATCTCTTGCCTTCACACTTCCTTGTGCCTTTGGTTTTGCATCTTGTGCTCTTATATGGAATCCATGGTCACCAATGTGAAACGTCACATCCTTTGGGCATGTCACACCCCTTTGCGAATTGGTACATTGAACCAAATTGTCGTGCCCCTTTTCAAATCGTCACACTTAACAAAACCATTGTTCCCCCTCATGGAACCAGCGCACCCAAAAGAGGTAGTCCACCCATCAACCATCACATTTCTTGGACTGGCATGCCCCATCATTGGACATGCACCCCTTTCCTTGTGTCGATCATTGTGACTCTTAGTTGAATTGTAGATACTCACGATTTTGGAAAAATCTATTTTTTCAAACTCTTATGCTAGTGTTTGAACTTTAAAAATGAATTTTAGTAATATTAAAATGATGAACTTCTCCAAAAAAAAAATCTTCATTTTGTAATACAAATCAAAAAATATATTATAATAATAATAATTAAAAAGTTTGAATATGATGCATTGTGAAAAACCTATCTTTATTATTCCTTTTCTCTTAAAAAATATTAATTTTATAATACATATCCAAAAATATACAATAATAATAATAATAATAATAATAATACTAATAAAATTTGAATATGATGCATTAAGAAAAACTTGTCTTTATTATTCATTTCCTTCTTTTGATAATAATAGTATGTGTATGGGTTGTGATGTGACCAATGATGAAATAAGTTAATAAGTTAACTATGTGTATAGGTTGTGATGTAACCAATGATGAAATAAGTTAATAAGTTAATGATGTATACATACCTTACTTCGGATATGAACTTGTAACCTCTTAATAGGAAACGAGTGTTCGTAATCATCAAGCCATCTCACATTGTATATATTATTTCAAATTTTAAATTTTTTTATATTAACAAGTTATTTTTTTGTAATTTATAATTTTATATCATTTTTGTAATTTTATTTATTCAATTTTTTAATTGATTGAAGTTATTGCGTTGTGACTTTTAGTTAAAAACCTAAATAGAAAACCTACATGACACTGATTTCAATCCTACTACCATGTCTACCCGGCGTGAGTAAGCATGCCCAATATTCCTTCTTCTTTTTTTCACGACTTCTCGAACTATCTAGAAATGCTCTAGGAAATTTCTGAAGGCTTAGACCAATCAAGACCAAAAGGGACATTGGATCTCCTATGGTCACATCGATATCAAAATTATTTTGAGTCATGGTCTCCCACTACCATCTCTGCTACTACCACCCAACGTGACATTTATTTATATTTGTATTTGTATCTACCCAACACTTTCACTTTCGATTCTGGCTTGATTTGCCTTTTATTTATTTATTTTATTGAATTCCTTCTCTTATGAGTCAAGGAAGTCAATCATTGTGTAAGTGAGATAGGCAGTCTCTACGAATTGAGATTATCTAAGATTCTTGATGAACACATGCTCGGAACTTGACCTAATCCATCCCGTATTCAATTTTGTCTGAGTTAAGCAAGTAGGCCTGAATTCAGTCTCTCTGAAAGTCGAGGGGTGGTGGGGGATCGTTTGTGCTCAAGGGATGTTTCAAAAGGTGGATTGGAGAATTTGGAATCATGAATTGTGTGTTGACTAGAATCAATAACTGTGTCTTGACTGCAATCATTTACTTCTCGTTTTTCACTAGCCAAAGAACATATATAAGGTATGCATGTATATACGTATCTTTTTGTTCGATAGGTAAACCCCAATCATGAGGTTTCTCTCGGTTTGGTGTGCCCTGTACCCCCTAATAATACCACTCATATGGTTCCCCTATCTATGGTTCCTTTATTGTCCGAGTTTACTGATGTATTTTCTCCTCCCACAGGGGTGCCTCCGTCTCAGTTAATTGAACACTCCATTGATCTCATCCCTCGAACCTCCTTGCCCAATGTTGCTACATATCATAATTGAAAACTCCATTTATCTCATCCCTGGAACCTCCTTTCCCAATGCCGCTACATATCACCTTGATCCTCATGAGGCGAAGGAGATTGAACTCCAACCCTAGCAACTTTTGAATTCAACCCATATCCAACCTAGTTGTTCCATGTGTGCCTCTCTCGCCTTCATCACTCCTAGGAAGGAAAATAATGAATGATGTCTGGTCACTTATTATTGAGCCCTCAACAAGGTCACAATCAAGAACCTCTACCCTTTACCCCAAATTCTTTATTTTTGGATACCACCAAGTTCTTATGCACACTGCAGACACTTGGAAAACTGCTTTTAATACAAAGTTTGGGCTCTACAAATAGATGGTGTTGCCCATTGGTCTTACCAATGACCCTACCACTTGAATGTGGTTAATCAATGACATATTCATACCCCACCTAGGTCATTGACATATTCATACCCCACCTGGGTCATTTTGTGGTCATCTATATGGATGGCATTCTCATCTTCAATCGCACCTAGGAAGACCACATTTAGCATGTCTGCATAGTCCTAGAACTTCGACAGACTCATCAATTATAGGTGAAATAAAATAACTCTTATTTTTTTCAAAATTCTGTTCAATATTTATGGTTCAACATTGATCAAGAAGGGGTGCACCCTAACCCAACCTAGTTACAAGCCTTGGCCAATTGTCGTATGTCCACCAGTGCACTGGAAATCAAGAGTTTTCTAGGAGGAATTTAGTTTTACAGGCGCTTCATTTCCACTGTCTCTTATATTTCTCACCCCTTACATAAACTCTATAATCAAGCGACCTTTGTATGGACATCTCTCGCGAATCAATAGTTTCAGCGCCTCAAAGATGCTCTTTGTTTAGCTCCTGTCTTGCGGTTCCCTAGTCTCCACCATCCTTCTAAGATTGAGATGGATGTTTCACGACATGCTATTGGGGATATGCTTAAAGAGGGAGGTCATCCCATTGCCTATCATTCATAGACCCTTTCAAACACCAAGTTTAACTACAACACGTATTATAAATAATTTTAGGTGCAATCATTGAAGCAATGGAGACATTACATTTTGGGTAAGGAAACTCTCCTCCATATTGTTAAAATATTGTGTAACTGCAAAGAATATTTTTATCCCCTTTTGTGGATAAAGATAAAATATACTTATTATTGATTAGATCAATCCCCTTTTGTGGATAAAGATAAAATATACTTATTATTGATTAGATCAATCCCCTTTTGTGGATTGATCATGTCGGGTATTGTAAATGACCAAATACCCTTTTGTGGATTGGTCAAACCCTAATTGTAATAGGCTAAATAAGAAGTCAGCCCCATAATATATTAAAGAGGCCCCAGAATATATTAAAGGTGGTTATAACCACCCAGAAGAAGAAGTCAGCCCTACCAATTAAGAGACATTTCCACACGTGCTAGAATTGTATAAATAAGAGAGGTCAACGCCTCATTTGTACACACACTCAGCTCACTCATCTAGTGTACAAGTTTTGAAGGAAGCTTCAGTTGTCGGTTGCCGAAAGAAGGAAGAGAGAGAGGCATGTTGCTCAGTGTTGGATATTCTCTATTGTCTAGTTCATTATCTTGGCATTGTATTGGCTATCTATATTAAGGAAGTTTTGGTGGATTTTCTTCCCCTTGAGGGTTTCCTAGGATATATGCTTGTGTACTCTTGTGATTGTGTTTCTCTCAATGATCCTATTTTTGCTATTGTTATCTAGTAAATTGAAAGTAAACTAATAATAGCAGAAACTTTAACATGGTATCAGAGCCAAGCTGAAGAGAGCATCTTTCACAAGAAAAAGAAAAATGTCATTGTTGTCGTACATGAAAATTAGGGCTTTTATTGAAGAAGGTTTTCAGCCCCAAATCCATCTAGAAAGGTGCGCCCTACCTCAAGGAACATTTTGGCATCTTCAACGCACATTTTTAGTGGCTAGATCTCCCAGAAATTGAAACCCTAGTTTTCACAAAGTACCAGAAAACTAGAGTAATAGAAGTACTAGAAAACCAGAGTACCAGAAGTACCAGAAAACTAGAAGCACCAGTCCAGAAATCCGCAGATCAAGTTTGAAGGGGTGAAATTTGGATTTTCGAAAATCTGACTGTACCAGCATACTCGTCTCAATCCAACGCATCTTTTGGTGAGTTCAGTTTTTAGATCCAATAAATTTGATTTTTTTATTATTTCTATAGCCCGGAGGGCTAGGGTTTCTACTGCANTTTTATATTAACAAGTTATTTTTTTGTAATTTATAATTTTATATCATTTTTGTAATTTTATTTATTAAATTTTTTAATTGATTGAAGTTATTGCGTTGTGACTTTTAGTTAAAAACCTAAATAGAAAACCTACATGACACTGATTTCAATCCTACTACCATGTCTACCCGACGTGAGTAAGCATGCCCAATATTCCTTCTTTTTTTTCCCGACTGCTCGAACTATCTAGAAATGCTCTAGGAAATTTCTGAAGGCTTAGACCAATCAAGACCAAAAGGGGCATTGGATCTCCTATGGTCACATCGATATCAAAATTATTTTGAGTCATGGTCTCCCACTACCACCCAGCGTGACATTTATTTATATTTGTATTTGTATCTACCCAACACTTTCACTTTCGATTCTGGCTTGATTTGCCTTTTATTTATTTATTTTATTGAATTCCTTCTCTTATGAGTCAAGGCAGTCAATCATTGTGTAAGTGAGATAGGCAGTCTCTACAAATTGAGATTATCTAAGATTCTTGATGAACACATGCTCGGAACTTGACCTAATCCATCCTGTATTCAATTTTGTCTGAGTTAAGCAATCAAGCTCGAATTCAGTCTCTCTGAAAGTCGAGGGGAGGTGGGGGATCATTTGTTCTCAAGGGATGTTTCAAAAGGTGGATTGGAGAAGTTGGAATCATGAATTGTCTGTTGACTAGAATCAATAACTATGTCTTGACTGTAATCATTTACTTCTCGTTTTCACTAGCCAAAAAACATATATAAGGTATGCATGTATATACATATCTTTTTGTTCGATAGGTAAACCCCAATCATGAGGTTTCTCTCTGTTTGGTGTGCCCTGTACCCCCTAATAATACCACTCATCTGGTTCCCCCAGCTATGGTTCCTTTATTGTCCGAGTTTGTTGATGTATTTTCTCCTCCCACAGGAGTGCCTCCATCTCAGTTAATTTAACACTGCATTGATCTCATCCCTGGAACCTCCTTGCCCAATGTTGCTACATATCATAATTGAAAACTCCATTTATCTCATCCCTGGAACCTCCTTTCCCAATGCCGCTACATAGCACCTTTCTCCTCTTGAGGCGAAGGAGATTGAACTCCAACCCTAGCAACTTTTGAATTCAACCCATATCCAACCTATTTGTTCCCTGTGTTCCTCTCCCGCCTTCATCACTCCTAGGAAGGAAAATAATGAATGATGTCTGGTCACTTATTATTGAGCCCTCAACAAGGTCACAATCAAGAACCTCTACCCTTTACCCCAAATTCTTTATTGATGGATACCACCAAGTTCTTATGCACACTGCAGACACTTGGAAAACTTCTTTTAATACAAAGTTTGGGCTCTACAAATAGATGGTGTTGCCCATTGGTCTTACCAATGCCCCTACCACTTGAATGTGGTTAATCAATGACATATTCATACCCCACCTGGGTCATTGACATCTTCATACCCCACCTGGGTCATTTTGTGGTCATCTATCTGGATGACATTCTCATATTCAACCACACCTAGGAAGACCACATTTAGCATGCCTGCATAGTCCTGGAACTCTTGCAGACTCATCAATTATAGGTGAAATAAAATAACTCTTATTTTTTTCAGAAGTCTGTTCAATATTTATGGTTCATCATTGATCAAGAAGGGGTGCGCCCTAACCCAACCTAGTTACAAGCCTTGGCCAATTGTCGTATGTCCACCAGTGCACTAGAAATCAATATTTTTCTAGGAGGAATTCAGTTTTACAAGCGCTTCATTTCCACCGTCTCTTACATTGCTCACCCCTTACATAAACTCTATAATCAAGTGACCTTTGTATGGACATCTCTGGCGAATTAGCAGTTTCAGTGCCTCAAAGATGCTCTTTATTTAGCTCCTGTCTTGTGATTCCCTAATCTCCACCATCCTTCTAAGATTGAGATGGATGTTTCACGACATGCTATTGGGGATGTTCTTAAAGAGGGAGGTCATCCCATTGCTTATCATTCATAGACCCTTTCAAAAACCAAGTTTAACTACAACACATATTATAAATAATTTTAGGTGCAATCATTGAAGCAGTGGAGACATTACATTTTGGGTAAGGAAACTCTCCTCCATATTGTTAAAATATTGTGTAACTGCAAAGAATATTCTTATCCCCTTTTGTGGATAAAGATAAAATATACTTATTATTGATTAGAACAATCCCCTTTTGTGGATTGATCATGTCGGGTATTGTAAATGACCAAATACCCTTTTGTGGATTGGTCAAACCCTAATTGTAATAGGCTAAATAAGAAGTTGGCCCCATAATATATTAAAGATGCCCCAAAATATATTAAAGGTGGTTATAACCACCTAGAAGAAGAAATCAGCCCTACCAGTGAAGAGACATTTCCACACGTGCCAGAATTGTATAAATAAGAGAGGCCAGTGCCTCATCTGTACACACACTCAGCTCACTCATCTAGTGTGCAAGTTTTGAAGGAAGTTGCAGTTGTCGGTTTTCGAAAGAAGGAAGAGAGAGAGGCGTGTTTCTCAGTGTTGGATATTCTTTGTTGTCTAGTTCATTATCTTGGCATTGTATTGGCTATCTATATTAAGGAAGTTTTGTTGGATTTTCTTCCCCTTGAGGATTTCCCAGGATAAATGCTTGTGTACTCTTGTGATTGTGTTTCTCTCAATGATCCTGTTCTTGCTATTGTTATCTAGTAAATTGAAAGTAAACTAATAATAGAAGAAATTTTAACATGGTATCAGAGCTAAGCTGAAGAGAGCATCATTCACGGGAAAAAGAAAAACGTGATTGTTGTCGTACATGAAAATTAGGGCTTTTTATTGAAGAAGGTTTTCAGCCCCAAATCCATCTAGAAGGGTGTGCCCTACCTCAAGGAACATTTTGGCATCTTCAGTGCACATTTTCAGTGGCTAGATCTCCTAGAAATTGAAACCCTAGTTTTCACAAAGTACCAGAAAACCAGAGTACTAGAAGTACCAGAAAACCAGAGTACCAGAAGTACCAGAAAACCAGAAGCACCAGTCCAGAAATCCGCAGATCAAGTTTGAAGGGGTGAAATTTGGATTTTCAGAAATCTGACTGTAGCAGCATACTCACCTCAATCCAGCGCATCTTTTGGTGAGTTCAGTTTTCAGATCCAAGAAATTTGATTTTTTTATTATTTCTATAGCCTGGACGGCTAGGGTTTCTACTGCAAGAAAGAATGGCTACCAACATGAGGGTAGAAGACACGCTGGAAGGATCTAGAAACTTCAGATCTTGGAAGCATAGGTTGCATATGATTCTAGATGAGAATGATCTCCTTGAACATGTTACAGTGGGTGTACTAGAACCAGATGAAGAAGAGAAAAGGACCAAGCATAAGAAGAATGAAAAGAAAGAAAAGAGAATCGTGTCAAATTCAGTGAAGGATCACTTGATCCCTCATATATCTGAACTACAGATAGCAAGGAAAATGTATGAAGCACTCAGCAGGTTATATGGAAGCAAAGACATTAGCGAGAATCTTACCTTAAGAAATCAGCTTCGTAATATGAAGATGGAAAACTCAAAATATGTCGCATCCTACCTTATGAGAGCTTCTTAGATCAGAGATCAACTTGCAGCTATTGGAGATGTCATTAGTGACAAGGAGCTTGTAACCACAACCCTAAATGGGTTTCCAACATTTTGGATTCCTTTTGTACAAGGAGTCTTTGCAAGAAGCAAGTTACCCAAGTTTGATAAGTTATGGGCATATTGCACACACGAAGAATCTAGACTTGCAGACCAACATAAGAGATTAATTGTTGATGAAGAGGAAGCTCTTACAGTTCAAAAGAACAAAATAAGTTCCTTTAGAAGGAACACTAAAGAAGCTAACTCCGTAAGAGTTCTAGACAAGAAGAAAGACATTTCAAAGATCAGATGCTACAACTATCAGTGAAGACCAGACAATATCCGATATTCATATAGGAGCAAGAGGCTCCTAAAGATGCAGAACAAAAATATTCAAGATGAAGAAAAAGATGGATACTCAGATATAGTAGATGAGATGCAAGTAACTACAGGTTTCTCCAATACCATTCTTATAGATGCAGAGGGAGTAGGTTGATCCAATATGAAGAAAGAAAGAAAGAAATGTGTGAACTCAAGAAGGCACCCAGGATATTACAGAAGAGAACTTCAAGGATGATGATTAGAAACTATCAGTTACGTGCAAGAGGGAGCTATGTCTCTGAGTTCAAAATGAAGGATCGTGATTTGATGCAGTTAGAAAAGCAGATGGATGGTGCCCAAATATTTTGATCAAGATGAATGAGATTCTTTTAGATCCCATAGCTAGACCTTCGTAGAGAAGGAATGAGCAATCCCACAGGTAGACCTTCGTAGAGAAGGAAGAGACCTTTGTAGAGAAGGGGAATGAGAAATTTGCCAAGGTTGGCCTCTGTCCAAGTGTTGAGTTTTGGATACTCTAGGGACATGATAGAATACCCTCGTAGAGAGGGGTTTGACCACCCTCGTAGAGAAGAATGTGGATGTTTCTCCAAGGGGCAGTGGGAAGATACTCTCCTCTAGCCAAGGATTGAGTAGCCTGGAACACAAACCTTGACCATGTGGAATGGTTAGTTGGCTATTAAGGTTTGTGTTGTGATCCTGCATGGATCATGGAAAGGGAATCTAGTCTTTCCCAAGCTAGCATCTTAGCTTCTCTAGTTCATGTGGGATGACTAGGAATGAAGCTATGGTAGTAGTCCTCCCCAGTGGATGGGTGAGATAGATGACTACAAGAGAAGGGAGAACATAAAAGGGATGGAAAAACTCATAGGACATCTTCTGTGTGAAGATAAGATATCTTCTGTGTGAAGATAAGAAAGAGTGTATTCTGCACGAAGATAAAGAGAACAAAACTTTCGATGATTTATAGATATGTCAGTCAGTGATCATGATGTCAGATGACCAAGTGGATGCCTCTAGTTATCTAGTTGATGATGTTTCCCAGATGATGATGTTATCCAGTTGATGCTATTATCCAGTTGATGATGTTATCCAGTTGATGTTGTTATTCAGTTGATGATGTTATCCAGTGGATGATGCTACCTAGTTGATGTCGACATCCAGTGACCTGTCAAAAGATAAAGAATATCCTTCTTGTTAAGAGAAAGTGTTAAAATATTGTGTAACTACAAAGAATATTCTTATCCCCTTTTGTGGATAAAGATAAAATTTATTTATTATTGATTAGATCAATCCCCTTTTGTGGATTGATTATGTCGGGTATTGTAAATGACCAAATCCCCTTTTGTGGATTGGTCAAACCCTAATTGTAATAGGCTAAATAAGAAGTCATCCCCAGAATATATTAAAGAGGCCCCAGAATATATTAAAGGTGGTTATAACCACCCAAAAAAAGAAGTTGGCCCTACCAAGACACTTCCACACGTGCCAGAATTGTACAAATAAAAGAGGCCAGCGCCTCATTTGTACACACACTGAGCTCACTCATCTAGTGCGCAAGTTTTGAAGGAAGCTGTAGTTGTCGGTTGTCGGAAGAAGAAAGAGAGAGAGGCTTGTTGCTCAGTGTTGGATATTCTCTATTGTCTTCTGGTTCATTATCTTGGCATTGTATTGGCTATCTATATTAAGGAAGTTTTTATGGGTTTTCTTCCCCTTGAGGGTTTCCCAGGATAAATGCTTCTGTACTCTTGTGATTGTGTTTCTCGCAGTGATCCTGTCTATGCTATTGTTATCTAGTAAATTGAAAGTAACCTATTAATAGCAGAAAATTTAACACATATTGATCATCCTCTGCTTACTTTCATTAACTTGTTGGAAGCATTAATTTCTACTCTACCTACCACCAGAAACCTCCACCATCTTTGAGAGAGATCCTCCACCGACAATCCACTGACTTAATCACCGACACTCCATCTGTTTTGAGAATTATCTAGATCTTCGGGATCCTTCCAAGACCTCTATAAAAATGAGGCAGTTGTAACCATTTTGATCATCAAGCAATAAACTCATTTTCTGTGTTATTTTATGTGTTCCTTTGCTTCTTCCCACTTCATTTTGGTATCAGAGCTTGGATCTGGGTCTCACTCCCTCATGGGAGGGCCCAGGATCCTGAGAGGAGTTTCCCAACAGTGGAGAGATGAGTGCAGGATCGTCACCTTGTTGTTGGAGCAGAAGTTGTCGCCCTATGCGAAGGATGTATGAAGGACATTGGTCGAGCACTACAACATCTATGGTTGAATGGAGATGGAGCAAAGGCTATAAAAGAGAATCAGAAGCCAGTTTTTGGCCCATGGCCAACATGGAATATGTGCAAGATGCCAACATTGTAATAGGAAATCGCTCTTTTAAGAGGCATAGGATTATAGTTTCTTCTTTATAGAGAGGAATGATGTCAAATAGTAGCTATTGCAACTCAACACTTTGTAGAATGCCAACCTTGCATTGTTAATTCTGTGAGAAGTCGATTTTCAGGGACTACATTGTCCTTGAAGAATAGAGGAACACGTAATGTTCTTCTCTTTTCTTGTGATGGAGAAAGTAAAATGTCTTATTGGAGTGTAAGTTTGGGTATTTACACAAGAAATTTTAAAGGTAGTATGAGTCATGTCTAATTTCAAATTGGAGTTGGTAGACTTCTTGCAGTTCCTACAGAGAATGTTATGTCAATTTTTCTTTTTGATGCTAAGAGTGAGCGATGTTTCCATTCTTTATAAAGGCATACAAAGCCTGTGCACTCACTTTTTCAGATAGAAGTGGATAATATTTGGCATATGTTGTGTTAGGATATGTATAGTGATAATATGCAATGTGCTTATTGGACATATTGAATGGATTTATATGTAATGGGCTTATAATTTGGGAATTTAGTAAATAATGCTTCTTGTACATGTGATAAAATGTTTAATGATAAGTGATGTAATGGGTGCATGATCAGTAGTACCTGACACCCTAGATGTTTTTGGTCCAAAGTTGTAAAGTTTAGCCATAGGCAAGCTATACTCCCCAAGTGTTTAGTAAGCCATGTTGAGTCAGGCCTGCATGGATTAGTGTGATCATGTAGCGTGTATCCCTCTTATGTATAGAGTGGATGTAGCATCAAGTTGTGGAATTAACCACTAGGTGGGTACGAGGGTGGTAGGTGTACTCGTATCTAAGTTTGATGGTGATCGGAGAAGTTAGATCTTCGATTAAGGAGAGGAATGTGAGATTAAATAATCGTAGAGTGTGAGTTGGTCGAGACTAAGTTATGACTAAAGGAGTCTAATGTATTGATGAACCATGTATGTGAAAATGATACCTAGAGAACTGGCGAGTACAACGGATGGTACCCATGTATCTCGGTAGATAGATTTCTTTTTATATGGACATCAATGATGTAGGTGCAAAAGGAAGATGCAAAAGTTTGAGCATTAATCAATGTTATGCAGATACAAAAGAAGAAGCAAAAATGTTTGAGGATGAAACTCATAGTGAAGAAATACCAAGTGAGTGTGTGTGATGTAAATCAATTTCCCCATCATGCAAGGTTCGTGGTCAGCCAAAACCACCAGTAAGAAAAGTTTGTGGTCAACTAGAAACCACTTGGTGTGATGGTTCTTGAGCGTTGTAATGGTTAGGGGTAAGACGTAAAATCCCAAGGTGATTTATGATGAGGGGAAGCTAATAAAATAAAATAGCAAATTGAAGGAACCCCAACCATATGAAGATAGAAATTGAATATGATGACATGACTCGGATAAAGACCTAACCAGATAAATAATAAGACATGTATTGGTTAAGGAGGAGACATGGCAGATCAAAGAAGAAACTTGTAGACATATTTACAAAGGCTTTAGCACAAGACCAATTTGAGTATTTGAGAGAAACATTGGGCATTGTAAATATTGATGTAATTAGTAGTAGAAATTATGGGGAGTGTTGGAAGAATTAATTTCTACTCTACCTACCATAGGAAACCTTCACCATCTTCGAGAGAGTTCCTCCATGGACAATCCACCGACTTAATAATTGAGAATTGGAAGTATTAAGCTCACACAGAAAATAGTTTGTATTATTCCACAAAATAACAAGAGATACATCACACTTAAATAAGTGTTGTGAGATCCAACTTATTCCACTCTTGGAGCGAGAGGTTGAGAGAATATCTCAACTTCCTCCAGCTAACCCAATCCAATCCCTAAACTCTAGTAGAGGAATTAATTAGGCATTATCTCTAACACCCCCCCTTAATGCATACATTACAAAACTTCACAAATTACATAACATAAAAGGTTACAATGCTCTTTCTCTTCCTCTTCTTCGAGCTCTCATGTCAACTCATTTAAAGTATAAATGTTTCAGATCATCATTCATGCTCTTGTACGATTGACAATTTTGACAATCTTGTCTCACTGGGGCTTCCATGAGAAAAGACGTCAATTATTGATGCATTCTATGAACATGTCTCCATATGTCGGATTTTTTATTTTGACTATGTCAATGTCTAGAAGAGAAGTTTGGATACAAAATATCCTCAACATTCAAGTATACAAGGTGACTTCCAATAAAAACAGTTCTTAAAACCGGCATTACCAATTTATATCAAGAAACAAGAGTCCTTATACTACACTTACTTGCACACCACACATATATATTAACTATTTTTATGAAGTAATGATTCAACACTCGAATTTTAGGTGCAGCACAACAATTTTCTGCCACTGATACACATAATAGATCAATGACTGCAGACCATCGATTATAACTATACCCAATTTTAGAGCACCCTCGATGACATTTGTGCTCGTCTTCCTTTGGAGAAAGTGCTAATGTAGAACCCAATAACTTTCTATCAGCTAAAATTGAAAAAGTGCCAATGTAGAACCCAATAACTTTCTATCAGCTAAAATTGAAAATTTAGAACACTCATGCTATTGATGATGTTGTTAGCATTGTTGTTGATGCGGAAAATTGCATAAATTTGTTGAAATATTGATCATTAATGAAGGACAAGTGGAACACGTCGGAATCATATAATGTGGCGAACAAAGAGTTCCTTCCTTCATATCAGTGTCCAGCGTTAGCTCACAGAATACGTCGATGTAGAAGTTAATGTTGATGTCGTATATAAGCTCAGGATCAATAGTCTTCACTAGATCTATCTGACTCAAACAGGGTGTCACTTCTTTGTCTTTGTTGCTCATCTAGTTTGGATCCAGGGTAGAATCTGTTGTCACGAGAGCTGACTTGATCGATTTGACATATGTGGCAATTCCCGATACGAGAGGACATGTCATTGATGTCTCAGATTGCAACGACATCTTTTCATCACTGCCTGCATTAATTCGCAGTGTTTGTGCCCCATTTTGCACTTGTTGTCCTCCATCACCATCAGAATTACATGATTTTTCATCTGAAGGATCGCACTCATGATCACCGTCATCTTCATGTTCATCTTCGAAAACTGTCTCATTTTTTTCCTCCTCATCTTCAAAGAAAAACACATAATCTATTGTTGTAAAGATCCCCATAGGAAAGAGCAGCTTGTGAGATAGACAGATGGTTCCTGCAGGCAGCAACTCAGCAATGGCTAACCTGCTCTGATACCAAATTGAGAATTGAAAGTATTAAGTTCACACAGAAAATAGATTGTATTATTTCACAAAATAACAAGAGATATATCACATTTAAATAAGTGTTGTGAGATCCAACTTATTCCACTTTTGGAGGGAAACATCTTCTAGCTAACTTAATCCAATCCCTTAATTCTAGTAGAGGCACGGGATCCTTCCAAAACCTCTATAAAAATGAAACAGTTGTAACCATTTTGATCATCAAACAATAAAATCGTTTTCTGTGTTATTTTATGTATTCCTTTGCTTCTGCCCACTTCATAACTCTCAATCTATGATGCAAGAACAACGCCACCTCACATGGGCAACTTATATTCAAACTATTTCACCTCATCGTTAAGTATATGCGGGGCACTACTAATATAATGGCATACCTCTTGAGCGCGCTTCTCTTCTACTCCACTGTCAAGCTTCTAAGGGGTTGGTCCAGTCGATCCAAAAACCTTCGGAAAACGGGCTTTTAATAAAGGCAAGGAGTGAGTTTGTGGGTTGCGAAGGGTATTTATGATCCGGGGTAAAGAACTCAAATTTTTCTTTAGCCAACTCGACTCCGTCGCCATGCATTTCAAGTGACTCCATTCATTCATCCATGTGGTAGCTATCGTTAGTATCCTAAATCCCGGAAGACTAAGCTTATCTATTCCGGTTGCTTGATGACCCTATCAATTAGCTGAGAATATATCCTGATCTGTATCTCGAATCGCGACAGAAGAAAAAATATCCAAGACGCGCTATGTGGGTGTGGTGGTTTGGTCTATGTGCTGTAAGAAAGAATAAATAGTATCCCGGGCTTCGCCCAGCCCAACAAGAGAAAGAAATAGTGCATACCAACAAAGATTCCTCAAGCAAATGGTTTGGAAGGGCAATGAGTAAGTTTTGTGAGTGAAGTAGTGGTTAACACAACAGTTTGATAGGATTGTCGCACTGAAGTAATGCAAGAAGGGCAATTGGGTATAGTGATAATGGCCTTTTAAAGGGGAAAATGAAAGCTAGGAGGAACGACCAAAGAAGAGATAATGAGGTTTTCACTACCGTTTGAAACAAGGAAGGCCCCGCTACCAATTGTGATAATAGGGACTCCCTCCAGAGAAAGAAGCCCAGGAGCATAACAGGTATGCCTGCATATACGTGAAAACACAAAGTAGACCTTCCAGTGTATACGTATTTTCAGGTCTGTTTGTTAGTCAAATTGGACGTATTTTTCAGGTCTGTTTGTTAGTCAAATTGGCTATTTCATTACCGAAAATCCTAAATAATATAAAATTATGGGTGGGTTTTAAATAATTCTAAAGAATTCTTAATCATAATTTTTGTCTTACTTTCGAGCCATTTCTTTCATTGTGTTAAATGGCATTTTTTTGGTCTAACTTTCGAGCCACTTCTTTGATGGTGTTAAATGACATTCCAGAAAGCATGGGTGTTGTCAAGCGGCTGACAAAATGCATGATTGTAGCTACTTCTGGTCATTGCCAAATGGAATTCTAGAACAATCCTGTGTGTTCCACTCCAGTGAGACTCTACTATTACATATGCTCCCTTGACCCTCCACAAATCAAAACATGAACAACTGTGCAACTCTTTTAGGATAAAAAACACCCTCACCGAATACTTCGCTGACCTACTTGTTTACATGTGTTTATTTGTTGAATGGTCTCTTGATTTTGGCCTTAGGGTTTACTGATGTGTTATATATGTGTATTGTAGCAATAAACAAGAAGATATAACCATGGAACATACCTCAACCATATGCAATATGATAGACAAGCCAAAACATCTCAAATATGCTTTTATTCATAAAATAGAAGAACCTGCTACAATGAACAGATGGCTAAGAAGATAGACAATAGAGTTGCTACAAAAATCTCCCGACAATACCAAATAAGCCTCCAAAGGTTGGATAAGATATGAAGACCAATACCAAGGTAGATCTGGCTGTATGAAGTGCAAAAGCCCTAACTAGATGATGTCATGTCCTACTCGAATGTTGAAGCTCCTCAACAATTTGGACCTGCTGCCAAATGTTTCTAATCACCCCAAGAAAGATGTCAAACAATAGATCGGGTGATGGCAAGAACAACCCAGGTGCCCGAATCTCCAAGATCACTCTCAAACCCTATGGATCTGAACCTCCTCCAATGTATGGTGAGCCCTCCTAGATGGTTGAAACCCTAATAATTCGGCCTCTCTCCTAGAGACCTCCAACAACTCCACCAATCCACTATAATGATAGATCGGAGCACGACAATGAAAACCCAAGTGATCAACTAGGTCAAATACCTGCTAGATCCTTAGATCTAGCTAACCTCCAAGATGTGGTGCACCCTCTTCTTGGGAAATCGTCCCACTCTCAATATTGATGAATCCACCACCAAAATACCCTCGGAGTCCACCAAGAATAATGATATAACACCTGAAAGGGAAACCCAATACCTAGAATCCCCAAAATCACTTCTCCTCAGCTAGGACAAATCCTCCCTCAATGAATGGTGTGCCCCTGTTGCTATAAACCCTAGTTGGTGCGCCCTCTCTCTCTCTCTTCCCCTACAACTGATGTAGAATCCTCTTGTAACTCA
Source organism: Picea sitchensis (assembly GCA_010110895.2). Taxonomy (NCBI): domain Eukaryota; kingdom Viridiplantae; phylum Streptophyta; class Pinopsida; order Pinales; family Pinaceae; genus Picea; species Picea sitchensis. The sequence continues at coordinate 40,605 of SNQJ01S0021855.1, read as the reverse complement.
GTAGATCTGGAACTAGAATGGTGTGGGAGAGTATTGCATCTCCGAGACCAAGCTTGGGACAAGATAGGTGGAATCTTTCACCACTGAATCGTCCTCTAGGGTTTGTTAAGTCAAAACCCTCGAAACCCCCAAGAGACGGGCCCTCTAGCTAGAAGCCAGAAATCCAAAAGATAAACATACATGAATGAATTGAGTAGAGGCGCTTGTCTTTCCTTTATACCTTTTTCTCTCCTTGTCCCTCCAAAGTGACTTTCATTTTATTAATATTTAATTAATTAATCAAATCACTTTAATTAATTAATTAACCTTTTTACCTCTGAAAAACACCTTATCTCTTCTTGTGGCTTCCCTGGCCACTAAAAGTCACTTCTCACCATCCCATCCTATAGTGTTTCTTCTCCCAATTCCAATGAGCTATTACACTGAGAGGTTCCTCCAAGTAATGTGCCCAAAATGACCTCTTCAGTGAATTCAATTAGCTTATAGCTCAAAATAGTCAAAATCATGGAAATCACCAKAATGCAATGGAACCAAATCCAACCTATGCAGAATGGCTCATAATGATGGAATATGATGACCAATGCAATATGGACCCCACAATGTCTCTCAATAACCCCTGTACGTGCTATAACATCCATCTGGGTACTCTGGTCATCATAAACCTCTGCATTGTGATGATGTCTCAAAGTGGGGACATTACAGTCCTCCCTGCTAGAAAATTGCTTGTCCTCAAGCAATAACCGAATCCCCTCAAGTATAATACCAGTGTGCCATGTCCACCTATGGGATACATAGTAGAACCCATCCACAGATGAACACTCATACCCTCTGCCCCCTGGGCCCCATATCAAGTCATGACCTGCTAGTCTCTGGGAAGCATAACCCTAAAATACACCAACTCTAGGAGTCTCTTGCCTATTACATATGGCCTCATCTTGAAACGAATCCATCCTCCAAGTCTCTACCCAAATCCATATAGTCTCCAACAACTGCTCATGATGATTCCCGAATGAGGTGTTGCAAGACCTCCGTGAGACACCCGCAAGCGATGCACTCCTCTCAACACTGAAGCTCAATGGAAATTTAGAATAACTTTCCCCTACAATGGTCCACTCTCCCCTGTCAGTGAGTGAAATGCTCAATCCTACAATCCTTGGGTTCCATGCTAACCTCTGTCAAAGATCACCCTGCTGGCCCTGCACTACTTTGACCATGACTTCCTACCCCCTGCATACATCTTGAATCACCCTCTCATGGGTCCTCCAATTTAAATACCTATGACCATTGGACCTGTTGTCAAGAAACTATATCAGTAAAGACACCTTTGTAGAAGAAGTACCTGTCCAAACATCTCCATGCCCTATCATGATGATCAAGAGGGAGGAAAGGTCTCGCCCCATAGGACAAGTACCTACAAGCCCACTCCAAATCAAGCCAAGGTGGAGTGTGTGGCTCTCTGGTGCAACCTAGGCCGTCATGTAGTGAAACATCCTGCTAACCATGTGAACTCCCAGATCCCATGGCAAACTTGGAATTTTATCACTTCTAGTCTCTGCTAGTTGCTCCTGTGTCGGACTGATCACTGGCAGAAGCCCTCTGTGCTCATCTGTTGTCACCTAGTCTATGATGCTCATCGTCACGCACCAAGTCTCAACTGTCTATCTAACACGGTCCACCTCTAACCTGTTGTATGTCGTAAAAGTACTCTTGTCATGTAGTCTTAGCCTACTCACTCTCCATTCCCTTAGCCATGACCTATCCCTCCTCGTGTTGTTGTCTATGATAAAAGTGTTAAGACAGGCTAATAGAAACATCTGCAGCTGACTGTAGGACTGGGAGGTGTCACATGCTTTGGTCAATCCCAAGGATTCGACCAGAAGCTCATCCATCGATATCCATGATAGATGCTCTCCTATGGTCATCACTGAATCCCAACCATCCAGTACAACTAGAAGTAACCCCTTTGACTTCTAGTCAACCAACCTCCATCTCTCATCTCCCATGTAACTGCTGAAATGGTGAAGGTGATTCCCCACAACTATGTGTTGTTGCAAATGAGTGACATCTACATACTCCCCTAAGTGTGTCTCCTCCCTACAAGGTAGTACACCCCTCTGAATCCCACTATACATCTTGGAAAGTACATGTGAGTTATCACTAATCATTGTATGCTCTGGCATACTCATGTCATCTCCCGTAGACTCATGTTGCATCATAGATCCTAGGCATATTGTTGGATCAACCTCTACATGGAGGTCAACTGCTCTCAGAACACAAATGGAAGTGTCCTCCATCAATTGGTGCTCCTCTGCTAGATCACCAACATCCTCTACCAACGTGACTAATGGATACATCTGAGTGTCCACTAAGACAGATGAAGTGGATCTCTGACGGATCTCCTCAAGAGAATCATATGACCTAGACTCTTATTCTTGAAGGGTGGTCTATGTGCCTCTCAAGAATCCTTGAGTGCTCTCCAACTCCTGAATAAGTTTGTCTACCTCCAACTCCTGCTCCCTTAGAGCCTCATGATACATCTCATCAATCCTCAATAAGTAGTCCCTGTCAATCAACAACTATTGGTAGTCGATCCTCATCATAGATACTCTCCCCTTGAGAGTCTGAAAATCATCCATGGAAAATCCCAGATCTGAACTACCATGTGTCAATGATGCTCTCCAGCAGTAATCTGCCATCACTGCATGCATGTCATCAATACGTCTAGTGGCTTCTGCGATCATAGCCTCACTAACTCTCAACTGTGTTGCTAAGTGGTGTGACTCCTGATCATGGTTATGCTGAGGTGCCACCTCATATCCCTCACTACTATTGTCAGTCCTACTAGTGTCAACTCTGGAGTCCCCAAAAACACTCTCTGCATAAGATAAAATTTTGAACTTCCCACTGACTACTGTGTTGTTGGATCCTCCTATCTTCCACTGCACCCCATCACTAGGTGCTACCTCCCTCTGAATCACACTGTATCCTATATGAGAATCCATATCCTCCTGTCCACTCACCCTACTACTATCATCTACGCCTGGATCCCATGTAGATGTATCCAGACACGTTCCATGGTCGTCCTGACCAATAAAGAGTGCATTCTCATCAATGCAGGTTGATCCTGGAAGGAGTGTCCGATCAACCTGTCAGCATCCACAATCTGCTCAACTAACAGAGTCTCCAAAAACTATGACTCAACCGCCTCTGACTGATTTGTATGCGTAAGGTCCCATGTATGTACTCCCTGTATCTCCTCCTGGATCGGTGGATCTACATTTTTGTGTTGTACATCCCTCACACAAGGCTCATCAACCCTATCTAACATGCCACTAACCTCCTCAGACAATGTGGCTATCAGAGGTGTCTGGAAGGATGACATACGTGTCATGGCCATCATGGGAAGTTCATTAGCTCTAGGTGCTAACACGTGTGTCTCCTCACTAGTGTCACCACTCTGTTGAGGCGTAAGGTCCTCAGTTGTATGTGATATGTTTGTTGAGACATTGGTGCTATTGTCTTGTCCATCCAACTACCTATCCACTACACAAGGGTCATCATCCTCCTCAAGCGTGTTAGTAGCATCATCCTCTGTACAAGAGTCACTATCACTAGCCTCTATACAAGAGTCACTATCATCATCATATTGTCCCAAATCATCATCTATCGCTCCATCCTCACACATCTCATCATCAATGTCATATTGTGCCTCAACAGTGTGCTTCTGGTCCCTACCCCTGCACCTATGATCTGGTTCCCACGACCCCTTGCAACTGTAACAAGGTTGTGTGCTCCTAGTGGGTGTGGGGTTTCTCTGTTCTTCCCACCATCTAGATGCTTCTTTTCTCTTTTTATCTACTATGATGATCCCATGTAAAATATCTTCTTCACTCCAATGGGGATTTCTATAGGCTACATACTTTGGGAAGGTTATTATAGCCCTAGTTTCCTCGCTAAGGACGTGATAAATGATTTCCAAACATGATATCTCAAGGCACATCCTATCCATCTCTCCTTCTGGCTCTGTATGTATGTGCTAATTCCTACTGGCTGGCAGGAATCTAAGCTCTGATACCACTATAATGATCCCAAGCCATTATGTGAGGTCATCACGGTTTTGGGTGTCTTTAAAACTTTTTAATGGTTATGGTATTTTGTCAAACACTTCACTGACCTACTTGTTTACATGTGTTTACTTGCTTAATGGCCTTTTGATTTTGGCCTTAGGGTTTACTGATGTGTTATATATGTGTATTGCATCAATAAACAAGAAGATATGACCATGGAACATACCTCAACCATATGCAATATGATAGATAAGCCAAAACATCTCAAATCTTCTTTTATTCATAAAATAGAAGAACCTGCTACAATGAAGATGTCGGTCTGGAATGCTCAACAGATGGCTAAGAAGATAGACAATAGAGCTGCTACAAAAATCTCTCGACAATACCAAATAAGCCTCCAAAGGCTAGATAAGAGATGAAGACCAATACTAAGGTATATCTGGCCATATGAAGTGCAAAAGCCCTAACTGGATGATGCCATGTCCTGTTGGAATGCTGAAGCTCCTCAACAATTCGGTCCTGCTGCCAAATCTGTCCAATCACCCCAAGAAAGATGCCAAACAGTAGATCAAGTGATGGAAAGAACAACCCAGGTGCCCGAATCTCCAAGATCACTCTCAAACCCTATGGATCTAAACCTCCTCCAATGTATGGTGCGCCCTCCTAGATGGCTGAAACCATAATAATTCGGTCTCTCTCCTAGAGACCTCCAACAACTCCACCAATCCACTAGAATGATAGATCGGGGCATGGCAATGAAAACCCAAGTGCTCAATTAGGCCAAATACCTGCTAGATCCTTAGATCTAGCTAACCTCCAAGATGTGGTGTGCCCTCCTCTTGGGAAATCATCCCACTCTCAATACTGATGAATCCACCACCAAACAACCCCCAGAGTCCACCAAGAATAATGTTATAACACCTGTAAGGGAAACCCAATACCTAGAATCCCCAAAATCGCCTCTCCTCAGCTAGGATGAATCCTCCCTCAATGAATGGTGTGCCCCTCTTGCTATAAACCCTAGCTGGTGCACCCTCTCTCTCTCTGCCCCTGCAACTGATGTAGAATCCTCCTGTAACTCAGTAGATTTGGAACTAGAATGGTGTGTGAGAGTATTCCATATCCTAGACCAAGCTTGGGACACGCTAGGTGGAATCTTTCACCACTGAATCGTCCTCTAGGGTTTGTTAAGTCAAAACCCTCAAAACCCCCAAGAGATGGGCCCTCTAGCTAGAAGTCAAAAATCCAAAAGATAAACATACATGAATGAATTGAGTAGACGCTCTTGCCTTTCCTTTATACTTTTTTCTCTCCTTGTCCCTCCAAAGTGACTTTCATTTTATTAATATTTAATTAATTAATCAAGTCACTTTAATTAATTAATTAACCTTTTTACCTCTAAAAAACACCTTATCTCTCCTTGTGGCTTCCCTGGCCATGAAAGTCACTTCTCACCATCCCATCCTTTAGTGTTGCTTCTCCCGATTCCAATGAGATATTACACTAAGAGGTTCCTCCAAGTAATGTGCCCAAAATGACCTCTTTAGTGAATTCAATTAGCTTATAGCTCAAAATAGTCAAAATCATGGGAATCTTTGGAATGCAATGGAACCAAAGCCAACCTATGTGGAATGACTCATAATGATGGAATATGATGAGCAATGCAAGTTGGACCCCACAATGCCTCTCAACAACGCCTGTACTCGCTATAACATCCATCTGGCTACTCTGGTCATCATAAACCTCTACACTGTGATGATGTCCCAAAGTGGGGACATTACAGTACCGATCATGAACTTAGTTTCTACTGAAATATATACTAAAAATGAAATTAAAAAAAATTTGATATAATTCCAATCTTTCATCTGATTTGTTTCAAATATTTGTTTCTTGGTCACGTTTCTTGGTCACGAAAATGTAGAAACTGTTTTCTCTTTTAAAATTTTTAAGCTTTGATACAATATTCACTGTTTCCAGGTCTGCATACTCTATATAGCCAATAACTAATACAACCTTTGACAGTACACATTCACTTTCATATCCGATATGGAAATACGCTATTCATATACTGAATCCATGATACCCATATAAACTATAAAGCCAGTTTGACCCATTTATACTATGGACTTCTCTTTTTTTACATATAGCCTTTTGGTGGACAACTTGCTTTAGGTTTTGGACAATTCCTTTGGGAAATATATACATGGTAGAATTCGAGATTGCTGGTATTTTACTGATGGTACTGCGGGTTGCTTGGCAGGGAAAGTGTGAATTCATACAGTAATGAAATTAAAAGACTTGTTGGGAATCTGTTGAGATTAATTGCGGAGACATTACAGTTGAAGCTTGATTTCTTTGAGAAGAAGTTTGGAAAGCCATACCAAAAAATGAGGATGAATTACTATCCTCAGTGCCCCACACGAGATCTTGTTTTCGGTCTGAGTCCACATGCAGACATGACTGGCATTACGCTCTTACTACAGGAGGATGAAGTAGTAGGATTGAATGTCAGCAAGGATGACCAATGGATAGTTGTGAAACCAATTTCTTATGCTCTGGTTATTAACGTCGAAAACTTGATAGAGGTAAACTTATGATCANCCTCTAGTGTTGCTTCTCCCGATTCCAATGAGCTATTACACTGAGAGGTTCCTCCAAGTAATGTGCCCAAAATGACCTCTTCAGTGAATTCAATTAGCTTATAGCTCAAAATAGTCAAAATCATGGAAATCGTTGGAATGTAATGGAACCAAAGCCAACCTGTGTGGAATGGCTCATTATGATGGAATATGATGAGCAATGCAAGTTGGACCCCACAATGCCTCTCAACAACCCCTGTACTCGCTATAACATCCATCTCTACTCTGGTCATCATAAACCTCTGCACTGTGATGATGTCCCAAAGTGAGGACATTACAGATCACGAACTTAGTTTCTACTGAAATATATATTAAAAATGAAATTAAAAACATTTTGATATAATTCCAATCTTTCATCTGATTTGTTTCAAATATCTATTTCTTGGTCACGTTTCTTGGTCACGAAAATGTAGAAACTGTTTTCTCTTTTTAAATTTTTAAGCTTTGATACAATATTCACTGTTTCCAGGTCTGGATACTCTATATGGCCAATAACTAATACAACCTTTGAGAGTACACATTCACTTTCATATCCGATATGGAAATACGCTATTCGATACTGAATCCATGATGCCCATATAAACTATAAAGCCAGTTTGACCCATTTATACTATGGACTTGTCTTTTTTTATATATAGCCTTTTGGTGGACAAATTGCTTTAGGTTTTGGACAATTCCTTTGGGAAATATATACATGGTAGAATTCGGGATTGCTGATATTTTACTGATGGTACCGCGGGTTGCTTGGCAGGGAAAGTGTGGATTCATACAGTAATGAAATTAAAAGACTTGTTGGGAATCTGTTGAGATTAATTGCTGAGACATCACAGTTGAAGCTTGATTTCTTTGAGAAGAAGTTTGGAAAGCCATTACCAAAAAATGAGGATGAATTACTATCCTCAGTGACCCACACCAAATCTTGTTTTCGGTCTGAGTCCATATGCAGACATGACTGGCATTACGCTCTTACTATAGGAGGATGAAGTAGTAGGATTAAATGTCAGCAAGGATGACCAATGGATAGTTCTGCAACCAATTCCTTATGCTCTGGTTATTAACGTCGAAAACTTGATAGAGGTAAACTTATGATCATTAAACATTAATCGCCATATTATCCTAACTTTGTCTAATAAACGTTTTACTCGGTACTATGTCGCTGGTTTTCCAGGTAATGACTAATGGAAGATACAAGAGAGTCGAGCATCGGGCAATGGCAGACCGTTTTAGGGCTAGGATGTCTATTGGAGTATTTTATGCTCTTGAATTCAACGTAGAGATCGGTCCAGCACAAGAACTCATTGATCAAACTCATAGGAATTTCATTCATGAAGATTACTATTATTATTTATCTCGCGGAGTGGAGGGGAAGCACTCATTATATGAGTATGATGGTATCAAAATCTCTGGTAATCAACGTTGGAAACTTGATATGACTAAACTTATGATCCTTATACATTAATCGCCCTCTTATCCTAACGTCGTTTAAGAAAAAATCGAATCAATACAATGTGGCGGGTTTTTCAGGTAATGACGAATGCAAGATACAAGAGCGTAGAGCATCGAGCAATGACAAACCGTTGCAGGGGTAGGTTATCGATTGTAGGCTTTTATGCTCCTGAATCCGAAGCAGAGATCGGTCCAGCACTGGAACTCATTGATGAAACTCATCCATGCTGGTTCAGTAATTTCATTCATGCAAATTACATGAAACATTATTTCTATCGCGGGGTGGAGGGGAAGCACACATTATATGAATGTGCTGGAATCATGGGTTAGTTTATCAGGTTAGTCAGGATGTTAGTTGAATGTTATTAATTATAAGTAGGAAGTTGTGGGTAAATCCCGAGTGACTCTCTTTATGATTATGATAGGCCTCCCTCATGTCTCCATCCACTGAGTGATTGTATTTAATAATATGGTAGGCCTTCGTCATGTCTCCATCCATTGGATATGGATTTCAATGGAAAAACAACAATCATATTTAAATTATGAATATGGTAGATTTTTAAAGTTTATATTATGAATATGGTAGGCCTCCCTCATGTCTCCATCCATTAGATATGCATTTGGATTTTTAAGTTTATATTATGAGTATGGTAGACTTCCCTCATCTTAGTTTATATATACTATGAGCATAATTCAAATTTTAGGTTTTTAAAGTTTATATTATAAATATGGTAGGCCTCCCTCATGTCTCCATCTATTAGATATGCATTTTAATGAAAAAAAAAATCATATTTAAATTATAGGTTTTTAAAGTTTATATAATGATTTTTTATATTAGTAATAATAATTATAGTTTTTTTTAATTTATATATTGGTTTTTTATTTTTATAGTAATAATTATATCAAAATATTGATTTATGATATTTAAATTTTAGGTTTTGTTTTGTTTACATAAGTTTTTTTTTTTTAATGTTCATAGTAATAATTATTCAAAACATTGTATTTATATAGATGATATTTAAATTTTAGGTTTTTTTGGTTTATATAATGGTTTTTGATGTTCATAGTAATAATTATATCAAAATATTGTCTTTATATAGATGATATTGTTTTTTGGTAAAGTTTATGGATAATTTTGATAGACCACATGTGATGATAATTTAAGATGTAAATACAAATAAACAAAAATATTGATCATTAAATCTAAACAAACCATATAACTTAATTTTGTTTAAGATAATGGTAATCTAGAAGAAGCTCATTTTTATAACTATCTTATAATTTATTTTCATCATAAGCTAAATTGAATTAGAGCATTGAAAAATGAATTATTGGATCTTGGAAACCTTACTTTGGCCTTAAGAACAATTATAAAGCTATAGAATTTTGGTTCTACCAAAAAAATGAAAACCCTCACCCTCTTCAACGCCAA
>SNQJ01S0021855.1:0-20470 GCA_010110895.2 Picea sitchensis | reverse complement strand
ACAATTAAGAACTCTAATTTTTTTAATTAGGATGGTGGTTTAACCATTATTCAAACCTAGCTTTCAACTCTAATCAAATAATATTTAATTTCTAATTTTTAAGTTTTTTTTGTAGGTCTCTTTGTTAATTTGATGGAAGTGATTGACCTCCATCAAGAAATATAATACAATGTATATGGTCATCCTTAATAAAGCATGATCATTGTTTGTTTGTATTTATTATTCAAAGATTCAAATGAACTTCTAGGCATTGTTTTTTTGTCTTGAAGATGATCCTAATAGAAGGATCAAAGCATAAAAAATAATGGAGCATACTCTAACATCTCAAACACAATAAGTCAATATTGATCATTGTGTATTCTTAGCTAAGAGAATTGATGAGCAATCATAATTTCGTGTTGTTCTCATACTTGAGTCATTGAAAAGATATAATCATAATCATTCTACCATTGTGCCACCTACTAGAAGAATTGGGAAAGTTACGTGTAAAATGTGAAATTTGGCACTCACACCCCTCATTTCTCTACTCATATATTATAGATCACACATAATACAATGACCATCCAAACTATGATTACTATCCATGACTTTTGCATAGTGTAACACATAGAGAAATCACCAAAACTAGAGACATTTGACAATTAAGATCCCCTAAAAACATTGTGACGACCAAAGGCCTCAAAAACCAAATGTTCCAAGTTGGGAAAGCAATTAGAACCACCAACCTAACATACCATAGTTGAATAATAAAACCACATTTAATAATACTCCTCATTTTGTTGTCCTTAATAAAACATTATGCATGTGGAGTGAAATAAAAGAGCACATGCCCACGTGAGGGCATTAAATTTTGCTCCACATTCACATGCCTGAGATGACATTTTAGATTACGATGCATCATCGTGAATTATATGATGTCACGCCCCTAAGACTCATGCCCAAGTATAACCTTGGAATTTCATGTCCGTGTGACATCGTGAAATTTCTCTCTTGGTAGCTTGGCACAACCAAGGATACTTCACCCAGACTACGCCTCTTCACATAGAGCTTACCCATACTGTGTTCTAGGCTACAAATGAGTCACACTCTTACTCTATGAAACTCAGTTGTATACTTAGACATTTTTTAACATTAATTAGCACTTAGTCATTATGGCATACAATAGAAAACATGTGAAACACAAGAGACATAGATATAGTGCAACCAGCACTAGCGGTGCCTAATACATGGCTTCATTTATTATATTTTGAAACAGAAACAATGCATTACAAAGAGATCACTACTTTCCAGGTTACATAGATGGGAAGAGTCAAATATTCCCCGTAAAATAGAACTATTCATAATTTTGGATCTATCAAACCAAGAATTCCTTCGTTGTTCCTCGTTGCCTCATCTTGTGTTACTCCCCACTTGTGATCCCAACCTCAAACTACCTCACACCTCTTGCTTTCACACTTCCTTGTTCCTTTGGTTGTGCATCGTGTGCTCTTATATGGACATTGGACTTCAAGGGTCACCAATTTGAAACATTTATTCCTTTGGGTGCATCACACCCCTTCACAAATCATCACTCAATTGAACAGTCATGACCCTCCATGGACCAGATGCACTCAAAAGAGCTCGTCTTCCCATCATCCACCTCATCTGTTGGATCAATGTTCCCCATTCTTGGGTGCACACCCATTTCCTTGTGATCTTCCTTGTGTTGATCATCGTGACTCTCCATGTGTGTGTCACAGGGGTCATCCAACCACTTTGGTGTTCCCATGCTACGAAAGGAAGATGGGTTCACTCCTTGGTCTGTGTTCCCAAGTTTCCCCGTCCTTTACCAAATGAAAACCAAGTCTCTATCGTCTATCACAAGGGAATAATGGTGTGCTCCCGCTTGGGATCTCACATAACCATCGTGCCCCAAGGTGCTTCTTCCCATGCCCATAAGACAAATTATTTCCCAATAGATTGCATCCCCCTTGTGCTCTTTGTACGAGTCATCATCAAATATGTCCAAGGAGCATGCACACTCAGTGGTTATCATGGGATACCTTACATCCTCCCCCACTAAACTTGTTTCCATCTTGACAACTTACGTATGACTTGAGATCCATAACGACCTTTGTCAAACTCCTGAATCATGTCCTCTTATTTCCACAAGAACTCATGTCTCTCTTAACTATCCTATTCATCAGGTTTTTCCTCCCAATGGATGAAGTACTCACACACTCGACATGTGCCCCATCCTAAGTTTTGATGCGCCAAAATCTTTTCTACCTCAAACTTTGTCTTATCTACAAAAATGGTTGGTGCTCATGATGGCTCAAATCGGCGTGGGTCATCTGGATCTCTTTGACACGACTTCAATTAGCTAACATGGAAGACAAGGTGAATATGTCACATGTGGAACAGAAAATCCAATCTGTAGGTGGTGTTACCAATCTTCTCAAGAACTTTGAATGGTCCCTAATACCTCCACAGAAGAGAGGGATCCATCCCTTTAGGTGGTGGATATAAAAATATCCTTAGCTTGATTAAGACCAACTCTCTTACTTGGAATTTTTCATTGTGTTTGTTTTGATTTTCACATTGCTTCATTATGTCTACTTCATTACTCAAGTGTGTGTGAGTTATCTCCAACCGATGCTACCAACTCTTCACAAAACCCACGGTTGATGGATTTGTTCCATAGTATCCTTGTGTCACAAAATGTGGAGTTGTGGGTTGGTCTCCATTCATCAACTTGAATGGATTGTATACCATCAATGATATCTTTTGCAGGTTGTAACTAAAATTGGTGTCGTCCAACAAGTCGAGGGAATTCATCTAATCTACTTGTACATAGTGTCGCAAGTAGTCCTCTAGGAGTGCATTGATTTGTTTGGTTTTCCAATCTATCTGCAAATGGTAGTTTGAACTCTTCAACAAATTTTCCCCCACAAACTTGAACAATGTTGTCCAAAACTTGCTCGTGAACCTCACATCCCTATCTGACCCAATGTTCAGAGGAAGACCAAAATACTTCACTATGTGCTTGAAAAACAACTTCACAACTTCTTCTACGTTGTAAGGAATATTCGACACAATGAATACAAGATACTTGGAGAATAGATCTACCACAACCAAAATCTTGATGTATTCTTGCACCATTAGAAGTTGTGTGATGAAGTCCATAGAAACAATCACCCATGGCTTATCTGGAATTGGTAAAGGTTGCAATAGTCTTCCTATCATTCTGTTGTCTGACTTATCCTTTATCCAACAACGCCAATGTCCTTTGTTGTCCTAAGTGGCTAGCCCATGGTGAGTCGTAGTATTCCTTCATGAGTTCCCTTATAAGGTTGGAAGACTTAGGGACTTAGATTCATTCCCCAAAGTAAAAAAAATGTCACGTAGCCAAAAAAAAAATTCATTTGTCCATCCTTCACCTACTTCATGATGTTCTTCATTGTGTAATCATTCTCTAACCCTTCTTTGATAATTTTGTGAAACTCTTCCAAGACATGAATCTGACTTCCCCCTAATGTAGGCAACTCGTCCTCCTCCTCTAGAACTACAAGTTGTGCCTTTGTGATCAATGAATCTGCAACAACATTTAGCCTACCTGACCTATACTCAATGGCCATGTCAAAGTATGCGAGGAAGTATTACCATCTTGCCTTCTTAGGTGACAACATCGGTTGTGTCACAAATTAACTTGTCACAACATTGTTTGTCTTCATGAAAAATGGCTTGCCCAAAAAGTAGTGTCTCTAAGTCTACAAATAATGTACTATGCAATCATCTCCTTCTCATGAATGGGGTATCTCAATTCATGATATTGGAGGTTTATGCTCTCAAAGGCAACCGGATGTCCCTCCTGTGTAAAAACCCCTCCAATGGAAAAGTCACATGCGTCCATATGCACTTTAAACGATTGATCAAAGTCAGGTAGCTTCAACATAGGTGTGGTGATAATTATGTGTTTTATCTCCCCAAATGCAAACTTTATCTTCTCTATCTAGTTCCATGTTTTCTTCTTTTTCAACAATTCAGTTAGTTGTGCATCAATCTTGGAGAATCCCTCTACAAACTTTCTATAGTAGTTGGCTAGTCCAAGGAAGACTCTCACTTCATGAAATTTCTTCAACTCTTCCGAATATTCGATTTCCTTGACCTTTGCAGGGTCCATGCGAATGCATCCTGGTCTAATCCAATGCCCCAAGAACGATATTTCAGTCTTCCCAAAAACACACTTAGACTTATTCAAGAACAATTGGCTTTGTTGTAGCGCCTCAAAGACCCGTTCCAAATATTTCTTGTTCTACTCAATACTTTTGTTGTACCTGCATTGTGCTTGTCTTCTGAAAACTGTGGGAGCACCCCTTGGTCCACCTCTTGGTTCCAAGGTGCTTCATTGCAATTCCATGTAGATCTTGATTCACTGCACAAACCAAGCCTCTTCTACCTCAATTTGTGGTAGGACACTTGACTGGACCTACTGTGAGTCATCGGTGGCCTTCTCCCATCATACAACTTCATCCACTTATGTCCAAGGATTTTCCCCAACCTGATTTGTCCCACTCCAAGACTACGCAAAGCCTGCCATATTTTGTATTGTGTCTTCACAAAGTTCTCCATTGTGAAACTGTTATGATACCATCTATCACACCCCCAAGAGTCATGCCCAAGTCTAACCTTAGCATCTCATGCACCTGGGACACCACAATGACTCTCTCTTGGAATCTTGGCTCAACCATGGATAATTCACCTAGACTACACCTCTTCACCTAGAATATACCCATACTATGTTCTAGGCTAAGGACGAGTCACACTTTTACTCTATGCAACTCATTTGTATACTTAGACATTTGTTAACATTCGTTAACAATTAGGCATTCTTGCATACAACAAAAAACATGTCAAACATAGGAGACACATATATAGTGTAGGTGGCACCAACAGTGCTATATACCCAACTTTGTTTATTATATGAAAAAAAAAATAATGCATTACGAAGACGAGACTATTATCCCAGTTACATAGATGGCCAAAGTCTCCTGACTTGCCCCATACAACAAAACTGTCCAGACTTGTGTATTTGTAACACCAAGACTTCCTCCATTTCTCCTCCTTTACTTATCATGTGGTGCACCCCACTTTTGTGCCTAGCCTTAGACTACCTCACATCTCTTGACTTCACACTTCCTTGTGCCTTTGGTTTTTCATCTTGTGCTCTTATATGGAATCCATGGTCACCAATGTGAAACGTCACATCCTTTGGAAATGTTACACCCCTTTGATAATTGGCACAATCAACCAAAATGTCGTGCCCCTTTTCAAATTGTCACACTTAACATAACCATCGTTCCCCCTCATGGAACTGGTGCACCCAAATGAGCCAGTCCACCCATCAACCATCGCATCTCTTGTACCAGAATGCCCCATCATTGGACATGCACCCCTTTCCTTGTGTCGATCATCATGACCCTTAGTGTCTTTGTTGATGGGGTTGTCCAACCTCTCTAGTGCGTCCATGTTGCCAAGGATAGATGGGTCCACTTCTTGGTCTATGTTCCCAAGTTGCCTTGTCCTTTTCCAAATGAAACAAAAGTCTTCGTCGTCCGTCGCAAGGGAAGGAGGGTGTGTGCCCCCTTCGGCTTGCATGTCACCATTGTTCCCCAAGGTGATCTTTCCCATGCCCGTAAGAGAAGTTCTTTCCCAACTAATCGCATCCTGCTTGTGCTCTTCATCTGACTCATCACTGAATCTTCCCAAGGAGTGCAAGCGCTCGATGGGTATCACCGCAAGCCTTGCAAATGACATATTATCATGGGAGGGGTAGATATATAAACAATCCCTCGCTAGTTTAACTCTCAAGTTTGCTTGAATTTATACACTTGAATTATAGATACTCACGATTTGGGAAAAATCTATTTTTTCAAACTCTTATGTTAGTGTTTGAACTTTAAAAATGAATTTTAGTAATATTAAAATGATGAACTTCTCCCCCCAAAAAATAAAGTCTTAATTTTGTAATACAAATAAAAAAATATATTACAATAATAATAATTAAAAAGTTTAAATATGATGCATTGTGAAAAACCTATCTTTATTATTCCTTTTCTCTTAAAAAATCTTAATTTTATAATGCAAATCCAAAAATATATAATAATAATAATAAAACTTGAATATGCATTAAGAAAAACTTGTCTTTATTATTCCTTTTATTATTTTGATAATAATAGTATGTGTATGGGTTGTGATGTAATCAATGATGAAATAAGTTAAGAAGTTAACTATGTGTATGGGTTGTGATGTAACTAATGATGAAATAAGTTAATAAGTTAATTGCCAAGTCTACTGAGGTATACATACCTCCTACTTCGGATTTGAACTTGTAACCTCTTAATAGGAAAAGAGTGTTCTTAATCATCAATCCCGCTCACATTGTATATATATATATTATTTCAAATTTTCAAATTTTTTATATTAACAAGTTATTTTTTTGTAATTTATAATTTTATATCATTTTTTTAAATTTTATTTATTCAATTTTTTAATTCATTGAAGTTATTGCGATGTGACTTTTAGTTAAAAACCTAAATAGAAAACCTACACGCAACTGATTTCAATCCTACTACCATGTCTACCCGGTGTGAGTATGCATGCCCAATATTCCTTTTTTTTCCCGACTGCTCGAACTATCTAGAAATGCTCTAGGAAATTTCAGAAGGCTGAGACCAATCAAGACCAAAAGGGGCATTGGCTCTCCTATGGTCACATCGATATCAAAATTATTTTGAGTCATGGTCTCCCACTACCATCTCTGTTACTACCACCTAGCGTGACATTTATATATATTTGTATTTGTATCTACCCAACACTTTCACTTTCTATTCTGGCTTGATTTTCCTTTTATTTATTTATTTGATTGAATTCCTTCTCTTCTGAGTCAAGGCAGTCAGTCATTGCGTAAGTCAGATAGGCAGTCTCTATGAATTGACATTATCTAAGATTCTTGATGACCACATGTTGGGCACTTGACCTAATCCATCCCATTCAATTTTGTCTGAGTTAAGAAAGCAGGCTCAAATTCAGTCTCTCTGAAAGTCGAGGGGTGGTGGGGGATCATTTGTTCTCAAGGCATGTTTCAAAAGGTGGACTAGAGAAGTTGGAATCATGAATTGTGTGTTGACTAAAATCAATAACTGTGTCCTGACTGCAATCATTTACTTCTCGTTTTTCACTGGCCAAAGAACATATATAAGGTATTCCTATATATACGTATGTTTTTGTCCGATAGGTCAACCTCAATCATGAGGTTTCTCTCTGTTTGGTGTGCCCTGTACTACCTGATAATACCACTCATCTGGTTCCCCCAGCTATGGTTACTTTATTGTCTTAGTTTGTTGATGTATTTTCTCCTCCCATGGGGGTTCCTTCGTCTCAGTTAATTGAACACTCCATTGATCTCATCCCTGGAACCTCCTTGCCTAATGTCGCTACATATCATAATTGAACACTCCATTGATATCATCCCTGGAACCTCCTTGCCCAATGCCACTACATATCACCTTGCTCCTCATGAGGCGGAGGAGATTGAACGCCAACCTCGACAACTTTTGAATTCAGGTCATATCCAACCTAGCTCTTCCCCTTGTGCCTCTCCCGCCTTCATCACTCCTAGGAAGGAAACTAATGAATGGTGTTTGGTCACTTATTACTGAGCCCTCAACAAGGTCACAATCAATAGCCTCTACCCTTTACCCTAAATTGATGATCTCCTGGACCACGTGTGTGGTGCTTGTTTCTTCACCAAGATGGATTTTATTGTTGGATACCACCAGGTTCTTATGCACACTCCACACATTTGGAAAACTGCTTTTAATACAAAGTTTTGGCTCTACAAATAGATGGTGTTTCCCTTTGGTCTTACCAATTCTCATACCACTTGAATGTGATTAATCAATGACATCTCCGTACCCCACCTGGGTCATTTTGTGCTCATCTATCTGGATGACATTCTCATCTTCATCCGCACCTGCGAAGACCACCTATAACATTTTTGCATAGTTCTGGAGCTCCTGGAGACTCATCAATTATAGGTGAAAGAAAATAAGTCATATTTTTTTCAGAAGTATGTTCAATATTTATGGTTCGTCATTGATCAAGAAGGGGTGCGCCCTAACCCAACCTGGTTACAAGCCTTAGCCATATGTCCTATGCCCACTAGTGCACTGAAACTCAAGATTTTTCTAGGAGGAATTCATTTTTACAGGCGCTTCATTTCCACCGTCTCTTATATCGCTCACCCCTACATAAAATATCTAATCGAGCACCCTTTGTATGGACATCTCTGGCGAATAAGTAGTTTTAGTACCTTAAAGAAGCTTGTTGTTTAGTTCATGTCTTGTGGTTCCCTAATCTCCACTAGTGTTCTAAGATTGAGATGGATGCTTCACGACATGCTATTGGGGCTCTTCTTAAAGAGGGAGGTCATCTCGTTGCTTATCATTTAGAAACCCTTTCAAACACCAAGTTGAACTACAACACATATTATAAATAATTTTACAGTCTGGTGCATGCATTGAAGTAGTGGAGACATTACATTATGGGTAAGGAAACTCTCCTCCATACTGATCATCATCTGCTTACTTTCATTAACTTGTTGGAAGCATTAATTTCTACTCTACCTACCACTGTAAACCTCCACCATCTTCGAGAAAGTTCCTCCACCGACAATCCACCGACTTAATCACCAACACTCTGGTCGCTTCGAGAATTCTCTAGATCTTTGGGATCCTTCCAAGACCTCTATAAAAATGAGGAAGTTGTAACCATTTTGATCATCAAGCAATAAAATCATTTTCTGTGTTATTTTATGTGTTCCTTTGCTTCTTCCCACTTCATTTTGGTATCATAGATTGGATCTGGGTCTCTCTCCCTCACGGGAGGGCCCATGATCATTAGAGGAGTCACCCAACAGTGGAGAGATGAGTGTGTTATCCCCGATTTCTAGGGATAAGTAGGAGATCATGTCTCGAGGCCCACAGGTCCTAGACATGGAGTACCAAGAGCAGGATTGACCTGAGCATGGCCCTGGAGGGCCCATCTTTCTTCTTCTTCATCAGACTTGTCCTGTCAGCAGCAACAACATCCATCACCTTCAACTTGGACTTGCATCGGAGAAGACTCTTGCTCCATGAGGTAATTGGTCCAGGTATCATGGTATGTGTCATGTTTGATCATTATAACTTTCAGATATATGCATCAGATTCCTTTCATTTCTGACAACTGCTTGGATCTTACACTAACCCACTTGATAGCCATAGTTGGGGGGATTAGCCGAGAATTACCCTAGCAAGCTTGTGCCCATATAGGTTTTACTTGCTTCTGAAGTTTTGAAACCATGGAGTAAAAGCTCCATCATATTTCATACCTCTTATCTCCACATTCATCTTTCCATTTCCTAGTCGGGACATTAGGATGACTTGTTTGTGGGGTTACCTTATCTTGTGGGAAGAAGGGCTAAATGCCCAGGGAGTAAATTTGGTAAGAGATAAAGCCATAAAAATAAAACCTGAGATGCCTGTAGGGGATCCTTGAGAAGGCAATAAAGGCCTCTTGATAAGAAACAAGAGGGACCCTAAGAAAATAACAAAGTATATGGACTATGCCAAGGATGGGGGGTCTCATCACGAGCCAGCCCATTATGTTCTTAGGTACCTAGCAATATGACATTGCCATTATGCAGTTACCATGCAGTGACCTTTGGTTGGATGTGAGAAGGGTCTCACTGCAGTCGATATATCATCTGTGAAAGTACTCGTGGGTAGCTGCTTGTCATCTACAGTCCTGCCTTAAGGTAGTGTCCCTCTAGTTGAATATTGAAATAAATAAATAAAAGTAATAAAAGAAAAAGAAAGAATAAAAGGCAATAAAAGGCTTGGAAAATGCATCCATGGCGAGGAATTTCCCACTAAGCCTCCTACAAAGAACCAAGGATAATATCACCCACAATCTTCCATATACGGACATCGACTGACCCACACCACCCTCGTGTTACATGTGAATGATACCCTTTGAAGACTTTCCTTTTCTTATGGATCTTGTGGCAGGGGGCTCTTGTCTTTTTGCTTCGACACGTATAGTAGGTCATTGTAATGTCTTTGAGCTATTAGATGATATGCTAGGGGTTTATGCATGCTGTTTTAAAATTAATGATGAAATATGATTAGCATTTCTATGATCCCAATGACTAATGAACCCATGGAGGCCGAAGTTTTTGATGTCTTGAGGATCATGCAGGTGGGCCGAGTACAAGTGGATGGTACATGGGGAGATGATTAGATTCGGACCTCCATGGGTGAAGAGCCCTCGGATAGTTGTTGGCACCTCACTCGAGGCCACAGGATAGTGATTGGTCGAACCTTTGTCTGCAGAGAGAAGAAGAAGGACATTTTCATCCAAAGGCGCTGCTTAGTTGAGCCAAACCTTAAGGGATTGATATTATGCCAGTGGAGCGTCTCCCGGTGACAGGGCGTCCTCTAGAGCCCACATGGCATTACCTCCAGTATGGCACTTTTGCTTGAGGCCGGTTTGGCAGCACGTGTGATGAAGTTTGGAGGCTCAAGGAGGGATAATGTTTGTCATCTTGTGTTGCTTTTTTTCCCTAAAAAGGGTCAATGTCTCCCTCAAAGGGCTAGACGTCTTGCTCATTGCACATTTAGGGTTTTCTTTTAGCAGTTTTAATGTAAGATAGAATGATTTTTAGTTATTAGCCTAGATAGGTTGTTTTAATGACCTAATTTTAATTAAAGGTCATTGGATGATGATATAAATTGAGCATGTTTCCCTCATTTTGACATAACACAATTCCTCACACTTGTGAGGTCAATTTCACCCTTCTTGTTGATTTTTGTTGTCTAAGTGTACTTGCTATTGGAAGGATATTTTTGGCATTTTGTGGCATTTCTCTCAAGAGTTTACAACTAGGGTTTGTTTGTGCTTCTCTTCATGACATGAAAGTAAATTTTCTTGCAAAACTTCTTAATTGAATGGTTGTAGGTGCATTCTTGCATTTGCTTATTATATTGTTGATTCTGAAATATACAGGTAACAAGCACCACCAGTGAGTCATTGTTACATGTCCCATAGAGAGAGATTTTCAGCCATTGAAGAAAAGAGATTAAGCCTAGCCTTTGCCA
Source organism: Picea sitchensis (assembly GCA_010110895.2). Taxonomy (NCBI): domain Eukaryota; kingdom Viridiplantae; phylum Streptophyta; class Pinopsida; order Pinales; family Pinaceae; genus Picea; species Picea sitchensis. Next base: position 9,290 of record SNQJ01S0021855.1, on the reverse strand, counting down.
CACTTATCTTAGCTATTCCCATGAGCTAGTTACCGGAAATTTATAGGTTGAAGAGGTGGCGATCCCTAGGCCTAGGTTGTCTACACCTAGGCCTTCATCTCCCAGGGTTTTGAGAAAGCCTTGTCTTTACAACACTCTCTCCCTTAGACTTATTCTTTAAACTAGCCATTTTGCCAGCTTGAGAAGGAGGAAATAGCCGCAGGGAGCGCGCTAAGCAACAGGAGTGAGCCTCTTTCCCCTAGGTTTCTGATTCTAAAATTTCTGTGACACCATAGAACCCTACGTTCTAGTATTTGAGTCATCATCCTTTAAAAATCTTGTGCCCTTCTCTTATTTGACTCCATATACCCTAAGGCGATATTTGACCTCCAGCGTTGAAGTTTTAGGTAGCACCAAAGGCTACTTTCAAAAGCTGAATTTTGAACCCTAATAATAGAAACTAACTAATTAGAAATTTTGACACGATTTGGATATCTCATCTTGACCTGACAAAAGGTGCAATATAGTAATTAAATGTCAGTTAATTTGACATTTATTGAATGTATTGTTGATTGGATGTATTATTGGCTTAGTCATTTCTTTAGATATTGATGAATTGACGGTCTTTCATAGCTAACTCACAAAGCGTTGAATTCATTTTACATCTATTACGGTACATTGCTTATTGAATAATACTCGGATAGACATTGAAGTACTAACCCACTGAGTTATAGCACATATATATATTGTGTTGTTGTTGTCTTCATTGCAGTGTTTTCAATAGGGCATACACTTCATTTGTGGTTGGATGCTTGTTGTCGACATTGAGGTGGTAACACAGCATGAGGAGGGAACTCTAAATTGACCTTATACTTTCACCTCTTTAAACCCAGTTGCAGGGCCCGTCGCCCACAGGCTAACCTCCCTAAATAAGAAAGAACATCCCCTTCGAGGTGACGGCCCAAGGTGGGGAGAGGACCATGTGCATTGATTTGATCTCTATCCTTTAGCCTATGACCTAAGCTACAAAAGCGTATGATAACATGCCGGGTTGGCCGGGGAACAGCTGGGGTGATAACCTCAACAAATGCTGTAAGCCTTGCCTCAAGACCGTTCTCTTACAAACACACGGCAGCTCCACTAAGACTTTATTCCTCTAATCTTTGATAGTTTTGAGGGAAAACTATCGTGACTCCACAAACCAAAAGGAGGGTGTATCCTCAGCTTTTGGGAAGGAAGCCTCCTTTGAGTCACGTTGTCAAAGTCACTTTTGGAAGAGACTTCCTTTAAACATATCTACCTCTCAGACCGATACTGCTACAAACCCAGTTAACAATCAAGACAATGGTCATCTACTCACCATTCCAGCAAGTTAGACATGTTGTATGCACAGCTACCCTAGGCAAATGCCCCACCCAAATTCATAAGGAAATGGTTACTTACAAGTTTATGACGTGATGCCACCCAGTGCAGAGCATATAATTAACTTTTGGGCATTTTCAACTTCGCCCATTGGTAGTAGGGCTTTGAAGTCATGAATATCTTTTCCTCTACACTTTATGATGCTGCAAGGCGTTGGTATCTCAGTCTTCCTGATGGAGCATCAAAACCATGGATAGACTTGAGAAAATATTTCGCAGAAGGTGGAGTATCAAAGAAAACCCAAACATGTTTACCCAAGCTAAATAGCCTTGCAAAATCATGAGAATGAGTGTATTTAGAAATTTCCGCGATTCGAAGCTTTACTCCAAGGAATTCCCCCAAGCGATCATCCCAAAGATGATTACCTTGTTCACGTTTGCCGATCTTCCAGGTGGCCAGCTGAGATGCCTTCTTAGAGACCCCCAATCCATTCAAGCCCAAGAGCTTTCGCTCTACCAAGATAGGAAAGGAAATCTCCTTTCATCCAAGATTGATCCTTTAACCCTAGGGGAGGAAGACCTGACAAAAGAAATGAGTACACAATCTTTGAGCCTGCCCGGTCTCTACACTAGTATCAGTAAGCTACAATATTCAGTGGATAGCATCATGAAAAAATCAAGAAGAATTGATGAACCGGATCATTGGGCAGAAAGACCCGGACCGGTACCTACCTCCATTCAAAGGGCAATTCCGGAAAGGGAACCAAACCTACAAGACAAAGAATGAAAATGAACTTCCAAATACCTTGGCCCCTACAAAAAATTATTGATGAAAATCCTTGGTGCCTAGAATGCAGTGAAGCACGTTAGGAGAATGAATGTCCTTATAGCCGATGACAACAAGTCAACAATTTGGATTGCTTTATGAATCTTCCTTAGATAAATATCATGGATATAAACATCAGCAGGCCCTGAAGAAAGCAGCAAGAGCAGCAAGGATGACAATAATAAACAACTTGGACCAAGAATCAGAAAATCTAAAAGCGAAGTGAAGTATCTGAGGAGAAAGAATCGACAACCTACTGTTGATCAGCTGAAGTCTCTTGAAGTTCTTCCTCCCAAGACATCCAAGACTAATAAGTTTAACCTTGATTTTGACTTTGAAGGAGCTTTTTCAAAAATGCATGTGAATGTCCCCCTAAAAGAAGCAATCAAGACCCCATCCATCAAAGAACGCTTTAATACTTTCTTTTCAGGATCAGACGAACCTATTGACCCCCCTATTATGCTGCAAGATGATCACTTCAGGATCCAGTATGGTGAAAACCCCCCATTCTTCATGACTCTAATGATGAACAATAAATACCTTAAAAATTGCGTAATGCTGGAATGCAGTCTTTGGTGCAATATGATGTCCCTTAAAGTCATGCGACAAATGGATTTGAAGGTCACTAGGCGCCTACCACGAGGAATGTGTGTGGTTTTGATTCTAAAGCAATACCCACACATTGTGTGGTTGAAAATGTTGAAGTATGCTTAAAGGAATACCCCGAGAAGTCCACATAGATATTATAGTGGTTGATGTACCGGACGTGTGGGGAATGTTGTTATCTAATAAGTTTGGTGCAATGATAGACAGGTCCCTTGAAATGGATCTCACCTTTTTGTGAGTACCTTTGAAAGATGGGACAATTAGATGTTTACTCAATGTGTCGATAACTACAAATCACGTGCAAGATGTTTGTTCCTCCCAGTAGATGAAAAGATGTGATACAAACTCTTCAAGAATATTCTCGAATATGCCTTTACCTTGAGGAAAGGAAGAGTTTGACCAAGATTGAATGGCCAAGAAAGGAATACCGGCAACTCTAGATGATTTCAAAACAAAGAGGTTGGGACGGTGAAGATATTAAAAGGAAAAAGGATGAAGAGGGCGTGCAAATTCATCCATCCCAACAAGGAGTTTTTACACCAGAAGCCCACCACCTCCCCGGTCTGTTACGGGGTTGTTCAAGGAACAACCAGACACAAAATCAGGAAATCTCTGAGGTGAATTTGGTATGGATGTGGGATACTGAAAGGAGAACCAACTAATGTCAAAGGAAGTACACAATCATGGCTCGGATCTTTCAAAGTCGAAATGGAATCACTTGATAACTTGTACTATTTGTCCAATTTGGAGAGAAGAACATACCCGTGCTTGGGGCATATAAAACTACAAGGTGGTGGAACAATTTACCTGAGGTAAGTATAGGTAGGTAGGCATTTTCCATTAATATTATTATACCATCGCATTTCATGTTAGTTTATTTCCTCACATGCATATTGATTGTTTATTTCAGTCATATATATATATATATATATATATATACCTGCTCACCATATATATATATAGATTCTTGAGGTGGAAATACCACCCACCCACATACATTGTTGATGCCCTTACAGTGTGGTGCGGAGGTTTATGCTAGAAGTGTTGAGGTTCTCATGTGCTCTGATTGAGCACATGTCCCCAGTGGAGCGAGATGTGTTATCCCGTTCCTGGGGATAACTAGAGATCATCTACAGGAGCCCACGGGTCCTAGACATGGAATACGGAAGGTTGACTGAGCATGGCCTAGAGGGCCCATCTTTCTTCTTCATCCGACTTGTCCTGTCGATGCTTGACAACATCCATCACCTTTGGCTTGGAATTGCATCGGATAAGACTCATATGAGGTAATTGGTCGGGTATCATGGTATGTCATGTTTGATCATTATAACTTTCAGATGTATGCATCTGATTCCTTTCTGACAAGCCTTGGATATTACACTAACCAGAGTTAGTGCCTAAGCTTGTTCCCATAGGTTTTAAGTTGCCACTAAGGAGATTTTGAAGAGCAGCGGTAAAACTTACATCATATTTCGCTTACATCTTATCTCAATTCATCTATCCCACTCCACTAGTCAGGACATTAGGATGACTTATTTGTGGGGATTTTTTTATTGTGGAAAGGCCCAAAGGGAGGTAAAAGAAAAGTACATTAAGAATAAAGGCAAAATAAAACCTAGAGATGCCTTAGGGATCCCTCGTGAAGACAATAAAAGCTTCTCGATAAGAAATTAAGGGACTCTAAGAAAAATAAAACAAGACCTATCCAAAGAGGATGGGGGTGTCATCATGAGCCAACCCATTACATGTTCATAGGTACCTAGCGGTGTGACATTGCCATTATAAGTTTACCATCTGCAGGCGGTGACCTTTTAGTTACATAGCTGAGAGGGTCCTATCATGAGCGACCTTATCATCTCACAATGAAAGTACCGTGGGTAACAATATACGACTCACGGTCACCATGCAAGGCGTTGTCCTCTAGTTAGACATGAAAATAAAAGAAAGAAAAAATAAGAAAGAAAGAAAAAGTAATAAAAAGAATAAAGGCAGCAAGGAGGCTTGGAAAATTGCATCCATGACAAGTACAGCTCGCCTCCTACAAAGGCACTTACGGATAATACCTACCCCTGGTTTTCGTTGTGTTTGGACATCCTTAGACTGTACCACCTCATATTACATGGCTTGGATGATATTGGAAGGATATTTATTGTATTTCTCTCAAGGAAGGTTTACAACTAGGGTTTGCTAGCTTCTCTTCATGATCATTAAGTGAATTTTCTTTACAAACTTTAACTTAATTGAATGGTTGTAGAGTGTAATTTCTTGCATTTGCTTATTATATTGTTCATTTAAAACCCTAGGTAACAAGCACGCAAGTAGGTGATTGTTACATGTCCCCTAGAGAGAGATTTTTTTTCAGCCATAGAAGAAAAGAGATAGAGCCTAGACTTTGCTACACTCATATTGCTTCTTCCTTGGGTAAGCTAGCATTGAAGTTTAAAGGTTGAAAAGGGGTTGATGTCCTAGGCCTAGGTTATCACCTAGGGCCTTCATCTTCTAGGGTTTGAAAGCCTTGTCTTTACAACACTCTCTCCCTTAGACCTATTCTTTATGCTAGCCGTTTTTCCAGGATTGACTTAGAAGGAGGAAATAGCGCGAGGCCTTAGAAACACTAGAGCGAGCCTCTTTCCCCTAGGTTTGATTCTAGGGCCTTGCGCTCTGGCCTGTGGAACCCACACCTTCTAAAGTCTTTTGGAGTCATCATCTATTTCAAAATTTTGTGCCCTTCTCTTATTTGACTCCATATACCAAGGCACGATATTTGACCTCCAACGTTGAAGTTTTAGTGTACAAAAGCATTCTCAAAACTGTTTTTGGCCCACAACGATAAACTAACTTAACATTTAAATCACTGTTGGATATCTCTCATGTAAAACAAAAAGTGTAATATAATAATTAAATGATGATTTGAAGCATTTTATTGAGTCGTATTGATTGGACATATTGTTAAGCTTAGTCATCTCCTTGAATGTGATGAATTGATGGTCTTTCATAGCTAATTATTAAACGTTGAATTCATTTTACGTCTATTGCAGTACATTGCTTATTAGATAATATCGGATAGTCATTGAAGTGCCTTCCCTTTGAGTTACAACTGCATATATATGTTTCTTGTTAGGGGTTTTCGGGAATACACTTCATTTATTGGATGATTAGTCGGACTACATCTGGAGGCATTGGTGACACAGCAGAGAGGGAACTCTAAACTTTGACCTTATACTTTGCCCCTCCCCTGACCCGAATTCTGGGGGGCGTCTCCCCACAAGGCTATCCCTAAGCAGAAAGAACCTTGCCTCCCTCATCGAGGTGAGTTGGATATCTCATCTTGACGCAGCAAAAGTGCAATATAAGCAATTAAATGATGATTTGAAGCATTTATTGAGTAAATTGTTGATTGGACATATTGTTAGCTTAGTCATCTCCTTAGATATTGATGAATTGATGGTCTTTCATAGCTAATTGACAAAACGTTGAATTCATTTTACATCTATTGCAGTACATTGCTTATTGAATAATATCAGATAGTCATTGAAGTACTAGCCCTTTGAGTTATAGCCTGCATATATATATTGTGTTGTTGTTTTCTTGTTCTGGGCAGGGGTTTTCAATAGGGCATACACTTCATTTATTGGATGATTAGTCGGACTGTCTGACATTGGTGGTAACCTGTGAGGAGGGAACTCTAAAACTTGACCTTATACTTTCTGCCTCTTCAAACCCCAGGTTACCGGGGACGTCTCCCCTGGGCTAACCTCCCTAAACAGAAAGAACCTCCTCATCGAGGTGACATTGGGTGGGGAAGGTTCTTGTTACGCCAGTTTGATCTCTATCCTTTAGCGTATGACCTAAACTACAAAATGTGCAATAATAGAGTGGAGGAGTGTCACCTTACTATTGGAGAAGAATTTGTCGCCCTATGCAAAGGATGTATGAAGGACATTGGTCGAGCGCTACAATAGTTGTGGTTGAATGGAGATGGAGTGAAGGCTATAAAACAAAATCAGAAGCCAGTTTTTGGCCCATGGCCAACATGGAATATGTGCAAGATGCCAATGTTGTAATAGGAAATCGCTCTTTTAAGAGTAGTAGGATTATAGTGTCTTCTTTATAGAGAGCAATGATGTCAAATGGTAGTTATTGCAACTCAACACTTTGTAGAATGCCAACCTTGCATTGCTAATTTTGCGAGAAGTCGATTTTCGGGGACTACATTGTCCTTGAAGAATAGAGGAACATGTAATGTTCTTCTCTTGTCTTGTGATGGCGAAAGTAAAATGTCTTATTGGAGTATTAGTCTGGGTATTTACACAAGAAATTTTAAAGGTAGTATGAGTCATGTGTGATTTCAAATTGGAGTTGGAAGACTTCTTGCAGTGYCTACAAAGAATGTTATGTCAATTTTTATTTTTGATGCTAAGAGTGAGTGATGTTCGCATTCTTTATAGAAGCATACAAAGCATGTGCACTCACTTTTTCGGATAGAAGTTATAATATGCAATGGGCTTATTGGGCATATTGAATGGGTTTATATGTAATGGGCTTATAATTTGGGAATTTAGTAACTAATGTTTCATGTACGTGTGATAAAATGTTTAATGATAAATGATGTAAGGGGTGCATGATCGATAGTACTTGACACCCTAGATGTTTTTGGTCCAAAGTTGTAAAGTTTAGCCATAGGCAAGCTATACTCCCCAGGTGTTTAGTAAGCCCTGTTGAGTCAGGCCTACATGGATTAGTGTGATCATGTAGCATGTATCTCTCTTATGCATAGAGTGGATGTAGCATCAAGCTTTGGAATTAACCACTAGGTAGGTACGAGGGTGGTAGGTGTACTCATATCTAAGTTTGATGGTGATCAGAGAAGTTAGATCTTTGATTAAGGGGAGGAATGTGAGATTAAGTAATCTTAGAGTGTGAGTTGGCCAAGACCAAGTTATGACTAAAGGAGTCTAACGTATTGATGAACCATGTACGTGAAAAGGATAAATGGCGAGTACAACGGAGTACAGCGGATGGTGCCCATGTATCTCAGTAGATGGATTTCTTTTTTTGTTTGCAGGTGCAAAAGGAAGATGCAAAAGTTCGAGCATTAATCAATGTTATGCAAGTACAAAAGAAGAAGCAAAAATGTTTGAGGATGAAACTCGTAGTGAAGAAATCCCAAGTGAGTGTGTCCAATGTAAATCAATTTCCCCATCATGCAAGGTTAGTGGTCAACCAAAACCACCAGTAAGAAAAGTTTGTGGTCAACTAGAATCCACTTGGTGTGATGGTTCCTAAGCCTTGTAATGGTTAGGGGTAAGCCGTAAAATCCCAAGGTGATTTATGATGAGGGGAAGCTAGTAAAATAAAGTAGCAAATTGAGGGAAGCCCAACCATATGAAGATAGAAAGTGAAGATGATGACATGACTCAGATAAAGACCTAACCAGATAAAGAATAAGACATGTATTGGTTAAGGAGGAGACATTTCAGATATACATATTTACAAAGACTTTAGCACAAGACCAATTTGAGTATTTGAGAGAAACATTGGGCATTGTAAATGTTGATGTAATTAGTAGTAGAAATTAGGGGAGTGTTGGAAGCATTAATTTCTACTCTACCTACCACCGGAAACCTCCACAATCTTAGAGAGAGTTCCTCCACGGACAATCCACCTACTTAATCATCGACACTCCACCTACTTAATCATCAACACTCCAGCCTCTTCAAGAATTCTCTGGATCTTCGGGATCCTTCCAAAACCTCTATAAAAACCAGGCAGTTGTAACCATTTTGATCATCAAGCAATAAAATCGTTTTCTGTGTTATTTTGTTCCTTTGCTTCTGCCAACTTCATAACTCTCAATCTATGATGCAAGAACAACGCCACCTCAAATGGGCAGCTTATATTCAACGGTTTCACCTCATCATTAAGTATATGCGGGGCACTACTAATATAATGGCATACCTCTTGAGGGCACTACTAATATAATGGCATCCAAAAACCTTCGGCAAACGAGCTTTTAAAGGCACGGAGTGAGTTTGTGGGTTCGGAAGGGTATTTATGATCCGGGGTCAAGAACTCGAATTTTTCTTTAGCCAACTCGACTCCGTCGCCATGCATTTCAGGTGACTCCATTCATTCATCCATGTGGTAGCTATCGTTCGTATCCTGAATCCCGGAAGACTAAGCTTCTCTATTCCTGTTGCTTGATGACCCTATCAATTAGCTGAGAATATCTCCTGATGTGTATCCCGAATCCTGTCACAAGAAGTAATATCCAAGAAGCGCTATATGGGTGTGGTGGTTTGGTCTGTGTGCTGTAAGAAAGAATAAATAATATCCCGGGCTTCGCCCGGCCCAACAAGAGAAAGAAATAGTGCCTACCAACTAAGATTCCTCAAGCAAATGGTTTGGAAGGACAATAAGTAAGTTTTGCAAGTGAAGTAATATAGAAAGGGTGGTTAACACAACAGGTTGATAGCATTGTCGCACTGAAGTAATGCAAGAAGGGCAATTGGGTATAG
>SNQJ01S0021854.1:6521-57868 GCA_010110895.2 Picea sitchensis | reverse complement strand
AATGGTTTTTTGAAGATCTTGTTCCATGATGTCTTGGAAAATATAGCAAGTTAGATGGCTTGATGCCAGGTATGCATGTCTGGTGCAATTTAGGTTTATAACAACATGCATTCTGTGAGATGCAAGCTCTTTCGTATGAACCTGCTCTGTCAGACTGTGCATGTAGCTCCTTGTTGGACTCTATCTCGGACAGTCTGATAGTACTTTCAAGATTTATATTTATGGGGGGAGACGATGTTTCAACCACCTTCCCCTTATTTCATTAACTGTCTTGATTGGGATCAAGATGAGTGCTAGAGTCAACTCCTACACCTGGAAAATGTGTTGACCACATTCTGAAACTGTGCCACTGGGATCCCCACTGGATGCTAACTAGGAAGATCGAAGGTGGACACTGAGGAAGGCGAGAGTGATAGGGCGAGGTGAATGGAGGCCATGTGGAATGACGCAGTTGGTGGAGCGGTGACTGGGAAAACATGGGCACCAGTACACAAGAGATGAGATGTAAAGGTGTGGGGATGATGTGGTGAAGGGAGAGGAGTGTGATTGGTCAGGAGGGGGACAAGAAGATGAGGATGAAGGTGACATGGGGTGGGAGTGGAAGACACATGTCAAGAGGTGAGAGGAGAAAATGTGACAGAGGGAGAGTGAAAGGCATGCAAGGATGTGAGTGGAAGATAGGTGTCGGTAGGGGCATGGGCAGTATGGGAAGGCGGTTAGCAGTTTATCTTGGGGGGGGGGTTCTAGTTCACAAGGATGTGCCACATTAGTGGGGGGGCTGCACTTAGAAACCACCAACTCGGACCCCCCCTACCCATGTTAAAGGAAGAAGGTCAGGGGGGGTCTGATATGGACTGTGGGTCATACATCTGAGCTCGCTAAGGTTGGCCACTTAGATATGCATGCCTCTTATCACAACGTGATGAACCATCAAATCGAAGCCCCAACTTAGGATAAAACAAATTTTGTGGTTTTTTAGCCCCCTGTTTCGTGCATCCTTTCATCAAGGTGCCATTTCCTAAGGGAAAACACCCCTTTGGTCAAGAATATGTGCTAACAAGATCAACATCATTTTTTTCATGGTTTGTACATGTAGTTACAACACTACATAATGAGTTTGAATTTTGATCTAAACTTAGGATATTTTTATGTTTTCCAAGGTTACTTTAGGTTGTAATGAGTTTGCAACATTTTTTGAAGGTTTATCCTACTTTTGGTACAAGTTTTAAAGGGTTAGAATATTTTTTCAAGAAAAGGGGCTGCTATAGGAAAATTCGCAATGCCTGGACTCACTGGCGCTGTGAATTGGGTGTTTTAGGGTAGTTTGCAGCATTGGCATTGCGAAATCAGAATATGAATATTTTGAAGGTGAGAGGCATTTCCAGGTGTCAAGATGAACTCATACCAACATTCATAGGTTTAGTTGAATATTAGAAGGCCACCTGCCTCAAGGAGATGCATGTAGTAAAGCCACATCACTAGTTTTTAAGGACTTGTTCAATACGTTGCCAACATTTTCCTAAAAAATAGAAATTTTTTATTTTCTTGTTGTACACCCGTTTCCATGCTTCCCTTAGGCATGGAATCCTATGAGGAAGTTAAGGGGAAAATGTTAAAGGGTTATTTAATTTTTTGGTTATTTAAGATGCATTGTAATTAGATATGAGGTTCGAATGGTTGAAGAGAAAACTCTTATCTTTAGTCTCTTATTGTAATAGAGTTTTTCCTTATGTATGGACCAAACTTAAGAATATTTTAATGGTGAAAAATCAATATTTTTCCTACTGTCATCTTTGTTCTGTCTCACTTTGGTACTAACCTTTGGTGAAGGATTCATCATGATGCTTGTTTCTTTATTGCAATAAATGATTTATTGTGGTATTTTAGGTAAGTTGATCAAAGTACTTTTCTATTTGGATTAAGAAGTATTATTCAAATTAATTTTCTTCCATATGCATTCCATAAATACCTGATGTAAACTGATACACATATTTCACTTTCCTTGCTAAGTCTTCCATCTTTCATTTATATCTCTTGAACATTGATTTGAAGTTATTCAAAGCCTTGCTTGATGGTGTATTTCATGGAAGGTTTTGTGATTGACATCATAAACTAAGTTTCACATCCATTTGCCACATTTTTTAAAACATTATTATTCACATTTTGATGGGTATTAGGCTTATATCTATAGAATTCTAGGTGTGACTTCTAGTGATAACATTTTTGGCGTCGTTTTCGGGGAACAGATTGAAGATATTTGTCTAGGTTGTATGAAAAAGACACTACTGATTTTTCTGGTGTACGAAAATCAGTAAATAGAATGACTTCATAGTGCACCTGGTGACTCCAAAGTTCAATTATGGCTCCCAAGAGTAGGCACATGAGGTATAACCCATAGTCACCTCTAGCTACACCTAAACTTGATGCAAAAAAATCATAAATAAGGGAAAATCTTTGCAAGGATCCTCCTCTTCTAAAATTTCAGGTATTTATGAAGACCTACGTGAATCTATTTTCCATACATCAGTTGTTTTTTCTCATGTTTCCRATTTACCTATTACTGAAACTCCTAAAAAATCAGAACTAGGAGATTTTCCTGTAGAATACTCAACTTTTTCCCCTRATTTRAAAGAAGAAAACTTGGAAAGTTTTKATTTTCTTGCATCTCCTGAAATTGTAAAGTGGTTTAGACTTGAAAGTTTGGAATATTCCCCTTTATTAGGTTCCCCTTATCCCCATTCTTTTAAATTTCATGTAACTAAAGAATAAGGAACCTCARTTTCTACTGAGATCCCCCCCAACTCCATTCAAGTCCCAACCACCTTTTGTTAAATCTGAATCTTCTCCACCTTATAAWCATTCTTTTTCAAAACCACCTGTTATACAGATTGTATCCTTACCTGTCAAATCACCTTCTATGTCTCCTAAAAKTCATAATCCTCCTTTTCCAAATCAAATGGYAGGAATTAATCCTCCTCAGAACATAATGGATGTCATTTTGGTTGCTAGGTATGCACCATTAGTGGTTCCTCAACCCATGAATTCTCTTCCAATAAGATATTACCTTAATTACATGCCTAAATTTACAAGAGAGGAAGATATCACTGCAGAAGAACACCTTGTTGCATTGTACCGTTATGTAGATAATTTGAATATTGAAAATGAAGATGTCTGGATGAGGGTTTTTGTGCAAAGTCTAGATGGAGAAAATAGGAAGTGGTTTATAAGTTTATCTCTTGGATCAATAGTTGGAATTAAATCCCTGGATGATGCCTTTTTAATACATTGGGGTGAAAAAAAATACTTCTTATATTACATTACATAATTTGGAGCTCTTAAAAGGAAAGAGGGCGAATCAATGTCATATTTTTTAAAATTATTTAACAAGATGTATAAAAAAATTCCTAATGAGATTAAACCCACTGAAACTTCTGCTAAAATAACTTATGCAAGTGATTTTGACCCGGAGTTCTTTCTTTTTTTTAGAGAAATAAGGTCTACAACATTATCTCATATGAAAGATGTTGCACTAGAGGTTGAATCAAACATATTGGCAACATATAAGTTGAGGGGTAAATATGATAGAGATTGAAGAAAACAAAAAGTAGAAGCCTCATCTTTAGATGCCTCAGAAATTAATCCACAAGTTGATGAATTGACTAAATTGGTTAAGTCACTTTCTGCAGAAATGGAAATATTAAAACTTGAAGGGAGAAACAAATAGAAACCCTCAAGATTTTGGAAACATAAATAATTTCAGAAGGCCAAATAATACACCTCAAATTATGCAAAGAGATTAGAGAAATAAAGAATATTAGAAAGTTCAAAATCCTCTACATAACAATTTGGTTGATGATGTAGAAGGAAATAATGAGGAAGAAGATCAAGAGATTCATTGTTTGGGGGATACAATTGCCTCCCCTCATTTAACCCTGTCTTCTTATGAAGAATATTTAATGAGAAATCAACTGAATGATTTAAGTAAAGGAGAAAAAGTAAATGAAAATCAAAACAAATATAATTTGAGGTCAAAACAAAGGGAGGGGAAACCAAGTACATCTACTCAGCCTAAAAAATTAGACACCCCTCCCAAGACAATGGCTGCGCCAAATAAGTAAATCAGAGAAGAAAACAATCAACCCATTATCAAGGCTCTTGTTCAAGAAGCAAAGAAAATTTAAAATTCCCAATCCTATTTTAATTTTGAGAATGAAATCGAGAAAATCAAGATTCTTGTCCCACTCCTAGAGTTGATGAAAAAATAAGATTTCAAAAAATCTATTTCAAAAATGTTGCAGCCTAAATATTTTTCCCATTCAACAGACTCAGTTAACTTGTAGGATGAGAAACCTGCAGTTATATTGGGACCACTGGTAGAAGACAAAGATGAATCATCTCCTCCCTTTTACACTTCTTTGAATGTGCATGAAATATTTTTTCATAATTGTCTTATGGACTCAGGTGCATCCCAAAAACTCATGCCTAAGGATATCATGGATGAATTGGGTCTGGAAATTACTAAATCATATCACTATTTGTATTATTTTGACTTTTTGGCACAGGGGCATACCCAGGGTTCAATGCTTCAACAACACAACAACAAAACCCTAACTATCATCCCTTTTGGAAACACTTGCGACGTAGATGAAGTCTCACCCAAGGTAGAGGTGGGGAGGGGGGGGGTGTAGGACTCAAGTTTCTACAACCTAGTTGGGACACAGATCTGTGATCACAATACTTAAAAGATCACTTAGCGATTAGCATTCATTAGTTTGTACTCTTATTCACATCGCAGGTTAAAACCCTAGTTACAGAACAACGTAGTATTCATCAAGACCTAATCACATCCAACTGTTCAGCACATAACATCAAGCAGATATAACATTCATTCACATTATTAAGCACTAAGCTACTACATCATATGCATCTAACATACATAAAGGTTACAACACTAAGAAAATACAAGAATAATACATCACAAAGAACATAACACAGGATATACGTGGTTCACCCCCAACGTGGGGATACATCCACCAACTCTTCTTCTTCTTTATTATATTCTTCCAATATTCTTACATGCACAGAGCCAAAAATCCAACTCCACATAGGACATTATATCTGTGCACACCTCGCCAGATCCTCCTTCCTCGAGTTTGGCATAACACAGAGCCTTCTTACAATCACTTGCACTTAGCTCTACAAGTTCTCAACACTCAGTATGCACAAAGCTTACTTTTATCTTAATCTAACACTTTTCCATTGGACTATTAGATGTCTTTCTTACATCACCTAGCTACTTATTTATATATTACAACAGGGGCCTAAACATGGGTAAAACCCATGTGCTGACATCCCATACCCATTACATAAACCCTAACACCCAAAGAAACCCACAAAAGGGGGCAAGATATCATGATCTTTGCTTCTCTTGGGTGCTCCATCTTCAACCAACCCGTCGAAGTCCCAAAATTGGTCAAACATGTCCAAGGTTCTCCAAAACTTGGTCAAGGGCCAACATGCCCCCAACACTCACCTGTGACTCGCCTCGAGTAACTCTGATATGGGCAATTCTTATTCAAAGGCCTCAAGCTTGGCTCGAGCTACCTCGACCTGCTGCTTCACTAGAGCCTCCTGCTGGACGAAATCCTAAATGACCTTCTCGGTGACCGGTCCTACCAAGCACTGCTCCACCGTGGTTACCACTTTCTCCAGTTGTGCACCTCATCCTTTGATCTCTTCAAAAAGTATGCAAGATTTGTCCTGCACAGAATGGATTTTCTGTGTCACTTCCATGACTCTACTCTGGATGGAATTGACCTGTTTCTGAACTGTGTGCACCTCCTGTGACCTTTTCATCTTCTTGACTGTTGACAGTATTTTCAGATATGCTTGCACTATCATTGCTTGTTTCTTTACCTCCTAGATATGGGCTTCTAATGTTCTTAGTTTTGGGTCCTCTTCAAGGTGCTCATAGGTTTGCGCACTTCGATTACTGAGTTGCTTGCATTCTAATGCCAATGCCTTGATTCTTTCAACTGCGCTCCTGAAAATTTCTTCTCTCTGATCCTGCACTTCCTGCGGAGTGCTCAACACTACTTGCAGTTCCAAATATGCTACTCTTGCTTGAAGCTATTGAATGGCTTCAGTGATCTTCCCCACTTGAATTTCAGTTGTCTCTTCTTCCATCTATGCTAGGCCCGACATAGAGCAAAGTGCTCTAGTGACTGCCTCCTTAACTCCCATCTACTCTGTGAACAACTGTTCTTTTACCTTATGTATTTTCTCTCTATCCTATGAAAACTTCACCTGGAGGTCATATTTCTCTTGCTGCGCAATCCGAAGTTTCTCTAGGGATTCCTCCTTTGCTTGTTTCAAGGCCTCTATGGCCTACTCTTTTTCTTCCTAGACACGACGAGGCTGAGCCTCTATTGCATATGCTAATTTGCATAGTTGGGCAGACTCATCTCCCACTTCTATACCTTCTGATCATGACAACGCAATAGATACTGCATGGCTTGAGTAGAGGGCTTATTGTACCCCTTTCAGCTCCACCTCAATCCTATCATACATTGTCTATTTCTTTGATTCGTTGTGCTACAAAATATCCTCCAAAGAATATGCTACAATGGAGATGATGAGAACAATGTCATCCACTATAAGAACAATCTGTAGTCGGGGCTTACTGGCCTGTGACTTCTTCCGTGATGAAGGTTTCTTTGGGGAAACCTTTCTTTTCTTGGATGTTTCGATCTTTGTAAAGGGATATTTAGGCGGTGTCACTTCACCCTGTTCCTACTTGTCTTCTTCCCCTTCATCCCCTTCTTGGTCTAGTTCATCATCTTCTCCTCCTCCAGGTGAATCTCGTGTAGTTTCCTTTGATGCGTTGTTCATTTCCTACACTTCTTCCTTCTTCTTCTTCCTGATGCTACTGGTTCCATCATACTCTTCTTGAGTGACTATAGGACTTCCGATGAGGTCAGGGTCGGAGAGTTCGGTCTGTTCGACTGGTACAAGGAATTCTGCAGTCCATTCCTTGGTTATTTCCTCCATATCTTCCTTGGGGAGCTTGTAATAGGACTGGAGATCTTCCTTATGTTCATCCCCATGCGCAGTGATGTAATGAAGTTCTTGTCTGTGCGGAACTTCACAAGTGGCTTGAACCTATGGAGTGTATTTGGAATCATGCGAGGGAAGGATTCAATGACCCTCTTCAACTGCAAGTAATAGTTTTGGAACATCGCATTTGGATGCCATTATTTCTCCATGTCGCTTGAATACCAGAGGGTAGTGAACTTCGTGGTCAATGGTTCAGATGACTCAATTTCAGGGAAGGTCACTCCTTTTGGAATCTCCCAAGTGATGAAGGCAATGAGAATAAAAAACTAGCAAAAGTGAAACTCGTAGCCCTGATCCTATGCTTCACGAAAATATTGCTCCTACTGGTTGACGAGGTAGCTCACCCAGTTCATTTGCATCCATTCAATGCATTTTCCTGCAAGGTCGAAGATGAACCATGTGACCTTCGTTGGTCTATTATTCCTGACGATATTTCCTACTATCAACTGACAAGCTAGGCACACTGCGCCATTTTGGATGGAGGATACCTTGTATCCCCGCTTCTCCTTCTCTACATCACCGTAGGTGTCCTTTATTCACTGCACTAGGGAGCGATCTGTAGCCTTCCCTGGGTAAAAATACTGAGGGTCCGGTCCTTGCATGCTTAATCCAATGATCCGATGGATCAATGCTAAATCTATAGTGATGCACCTATCAAACCATAGGTAACCACCATGGTAACATGATAGGAGGATTTTAACGCACACGTTAACCTCCTGATGTCTACCGAAGTGTGGTATCTTCATCACATTATGGATTGTTGATCTCACGATGTCCATGGTCCATGGCTGAGGAACTATATTTGGCTTATTACCCATTGTCTTTGTCAAGTACTTATGTGGTGCGAGCATTCCATAATTCTTGCAGTCTCCTAAGTTGAAATTACTGATCTTGAGCGTCAAAATATGTCCCAACTATGATCCAACTGCGCGTATCCCCTTTGAGAATGCAGTGATCAATGTATAGTATAAGTCTCTCAAGACACTGTCATGACTAACTACGCCAGCCAAAGGCAGGATATAGTTGGGTAGGACTGACGGGATGAGCTTCATGTTCACCAAGTCATCGCGATGCTTGTTTCTTTTCTCTGTCGCGGTTCGGGAGGGCCCATATCGACGTGTTGTCGATGGGTACGCTTGAAATCCTCTTTTCTATGAAGCTTGTGCACCTATGGACATGACCTTTTCATCCATAAGGTCTACTAGGATCTCTTCCCTGGACTTCTCTACTACACTGCATTCGCCAGACATACACACTCAAGATCAGATATCTCAGGTAGGCAAACAAATACTCATAGTAAGCAAAACAGGTGGTGAGGTCTCAGTAAGCACTACACGATAGAAATTAGTTCTATGTGGGCTCGGATAATCACAATTTACAAAAGTGTCCCCGGTGAGACATCTGACAGTTTAAATAGACAATGTCATAACAAACTCCTCCAATGGACATGAATTCCTCAATCAATACGATTCCATCTGTTATGGTGTGGTCCCAATGGTCCAATGGCAATACTTCCGGCAATAAATACGTTGCTAGATGTTCTGGAGCATCATTCTAACGGTTAGGACACCTCCAATGGTCATATTGATTCACCATGGTGAAGTTCCAGTGTGCACTGTTCTGCTATTCCGGCGAGGTTCAAGTTCTGCAAGCCTTCTTTCTACGAAGTCTTCTTTGGAACTTCCTGCAATTTTTCTAACTTTGCTTTCTTCTTGTTGATCTTTCTTGCTTTCTTTCCTATGATATGAGTAACTGGGTTCCTCTTTCCATTTTTATTCTTATCTTCTCTTAGCATAGTAACTTCACACTGCTGAGGGTATTTCAACGGCTTTGAGGGGAATACCTCTTCTCTTATTACTTTAGGGGTAGGTGCTCGTTTCTCCTGCATGGACAGGTTTTTCAAAATTTCCTACGTTTTCTCAACTTTGACAGCTAAGTCTCTGGTCTTCAGTTGCTTCGACTTTTCATCTTGTTCTTCTATTAAGTGTTATATTCTCCTAGCCATGAAATCCCTTAGTTCTTTATTTTTCTATTCTAGAGCTTCCTCTTCTTCTTTCCTTCAAATATGATCTTTCTCAATCCAGGTCCTTCCTAGCAAAAGTTCAAAGGGGGTGTTGTTCTCAACAAACTTAACGACCTCAAATTATTCTTGAGTCGATGCTCCATGAGAAACCATAGGTACATGGGTAATTCTTCCACATAGGGTTATCATATTTCCTTTAAACAATCCTATTCCTCCCAATGAAGGAACCATAGCAGGATTTCCCAAAATTTCCCAAGTACTTTATGTCATAATGTTCACCTGTGTTTCCTTATCCAGAACACAGTCTATGTCGATGTCTCCTATTCTTTTTTCTATGCACTCCTTCTCTTTTAATATCTCTGATAAGCTAATGTCTATGTGATCATTCAGTGTTTCTTTCATCTGCAATAATATAGTCTCTGATTCTTCCTGGTGTTCTAGCATATTCTTAG
Organism: Picea sitchensis; assembly: GCA_010110895.2. NCBI lineage: Eukaryota > Viridiplantae > Streptophyta > Pinopsida > Pinales > Pinaceae > Picea > Picea sitchensis. The sequence continues at coordinate 48,277 of SNQJ01S0021854.1, read as the reverse complement.
GCACTTGATCTTCCTCATGGTTTTCTTGTATCATATTCATCTTTTCAACTTTAGTAATCATTCTAGGGCAGTCCAAAACTTCATGGCCAACGAATTTACAACAAATAAAAGTAGGGACTCTACCAAGGAATTCCTTAGCAATATGTCTTGATCTTCTGCAACTATAACAAAGAGTCAGTCCTCTCTTTTTAAACGATCCCCAACGTTTCCTATACGACGCACTGGGATCACAGTGATGAACCTCCAAAAAATTCTTTCTAGGATCTTGCATCCACTTGTTAGTCCAAAAATTCTTTCTATGCATAGGAATAACATATATTTCACTATTTCTATCAGATATATTCATATCAAATCTTCTTTCTTCTAGCTATGCCCTAGTTTTCAGAATATGACAAAATCTATCAAGCATACCTAGATCCATTCCTTCAAAACAAAAATTTCTACTTATCTTACCTTTATCAGAGCACAAAGCTTTAAGATATTACCTCTTTTCTTCAGATCTGATTCCCTTCTTAGCAAAGAGCTTTTCAAGTCAATTAGAATACTATGCACTAGAGAAACATATCTATGCACAAAGATTTCTCTTTTATTCATTTCCTAGAAATCACAGTTTCATGTTCCGACAACAGAACCATTTGTTGTCACAGGGGCAGACCCAGGGTTCAACGCTTCAACAACGCACCAACAAAACCCTAACTATCAGCCCTTTCAGAAACACCTGCGAAGCAGATGAAGTCTCAACTGAGGTAGAGGCAGGGGGGTTGTAGGACTCAAGTGTCTACAACCTAGCTGGGACACAGATCTGTGATCACAATACTTAACAAATCAATTATCAATTAACATCAATTAATCTGTACTCTTATTCACATTGCAGGTTAAAACCATAATTAAAGAACAATGCAATATTCATCAAGATCTAATCACATCCAACCATTCAACACATAGCATCAAGCAAATGTAGCATTCATTCACATTAATAAGAACTAATATACTACATCAGATGCATCTAACATACATAAAGGTTACAACACTAAGAAAATACAAGAATAATACAACACAAAGAACATAACATAGGATATACGTGGTTCACCCCCAACGTGGGGCTATGTCCACCAACTCTTGTTCTTATTTATTATCTTCTTACATGCACAGAGCCACAAAGCCAACTCTGCATCGGACAGGAGATCTGCACCCACCTTGCCAGATCCTCCTTCCTCGAGCTTGGCATAGCACAAAGCCTTCTTACAATCACTTTCACTTAGCTCTACAAGTTCTCAACACTCAGTATGCACAAAGCTTACTTCTATCTTATTCTAACACTTAACCATCAGCCTATTAGGTCTCTTTCTTACATCACCTAGCTACTTATTTATATATTACAACAGGAGCCTAAACATGGGTAAAACCCATGGGTCGACATCCCATACCCATTACATAAACCCTAACACCTAAAGAAACCCGCAAAAGGGGGTGAGATCCCATGATCTCCGCTTCGCCTGGGCACTCCATCTTCAACTAGCCTGTTGAAGTCCCAAAATTGGTCAAACATGACCAAGGTTCTCCAAAACTTGGTCAAGGGCCAACATGACTCAAGAAAAGTAAAATTTCTTGGAGTTATTAAAGATCTAATTGTCACTCTTTTTCAATTAATTATGAAGAGCATAGTCATGGATATTGTAGTTGCATATGTTCCTCCCAAATTTGGGATGTTGTTTTGTATATCATGGATCAATAGGTTAGGAGGAACATTGCAAATGGATATTTCTTATGCCACCATACCAGTCTTTGGGGGTGAACACAGAAGGCTATATAGAGAGGCATAACTTGCATATATCATAAGTGATGAGGGAAACCCAACAAACCATCCCATCTATGTTGTTGATACTGATTTAGGATCTAGCATTCTGCATCTTATTTTTTTTCCTCAGTCACCATTGTAAATAAAAAATCAGTCACCAACAACATGTGAGACAACTAGACAAGGTGCTCAAACCTGGAAAATGTATTTTGATGGTACAACTTCCAAGGATAGTGTTGGTGCTGGAGTAGTGTTCTTTCTCCTTCTCAGGAGGTCATAACCTTGTCCTTCAAACTATAATTTGAAACCACAAACAACATTGCACAATATGAAGCATTAGTTTTGGGGCTTAGGGCTGCAAGGGACATGAAAATTGAAGAATTGTTAATTTTTGGAGATGCAGAGCTGATTGTGCATCAAGTTAGAAAAATCTATCAAGAAAAGCATCCAAAACTTAGAGATTATAGGAATTAGGTTTGGAACCTTATTGATAATTTCTTCTTATCCTTCAACATATATTTTGTTCCAAGAGAGGATAATACATTGGTTGATTCCTTAGTTGTTTCTGCTAGTAATTTTAAATCCCACTACCTCCAAAGCCTAAGTATTATGTTGAGGTGAAATATAGACCTGCTATACCTAATAATGTCAAGAATTGGAAGGTTTTTGAGGATGATCAAGAACTAAAGAGGTTTTTCGAAACAATAGATGAATTTTTTTCTCTTCATATTGACCAAGATTCAAATGATGATAAAAATCATCATGCTGGCAAATTTTTGAATAAGATTGCAGATCATAAAATTACTCAGTTTCCTAGAAATCATATTCCTAAAGGATTTGTTCCCTTGGAGAGATTGTTTGATAATATTGATGTTGATGTGAAAGTGAGTGGTTATAATGAAAATGCAGATCTGATAGAATGTAATCTAGGCACTTAAGAGGAACCCAAATATGTTAAATTGTCCAGTAGTTTGTCAAAAAATAAAAGGGTTGAATATCTCAAACTGTTGAAATAATTTTTTGATGTTTTTGCATGGAATTATGAGGACTTGGAAACTTATGATACTAGCATCATTGATCATATAATACCTTTGAAGGATGAAACCAAACCTTTCATATAGAAACTAAGGTAGATCAACCCTGTGTTATTTCCTATCATGGAGAAAGAGGTCAAAAAATTGCTTGATGCTCCTATCATTTTACCTCTAAGGTATTCTAATTGGATATATAATTTGGTCCCTATCAGAAATAATAATGGTGAGATCAAGCTTTTTGTTGATTTCAAAAACTTAAACTAGTGTTCCAGAATAGACAACTACCCCTTACAAAAAATGGAGCATATCTTGCAAAGGGTGACAGGCTCAGTAAGGATTTCAATGATTGATGGGTTTTCAGGATACAATTAGATTTCTTTGTTACTAGAGGATAGATAAAAGAAAACATTTACTACTCCTTGTTGTACATTCATGTATGCCAATATGCCCTTCGGTCTCATGAATGTAGGGGTAACTTTCCAACGTCTAATGGAAATTGCATTCATTGGAGAGAAAGACAAGTTTGCGGTTATTTACTTGGATGATATCATAATGTTTTCCAAGTTTGATCAAGAGCATTAACAACATTTAGAGAAGGTATTTTTGAAGTGCAGAAATTATGGTTTGTCCCTTAATCCCAAGAATTATGTTTTTTCCATGAAGGAAGGTAAGTTGTTAGGACATATTGTTTCAGCCGAAGGAGTAAAAATTGATCCAAATATAGTAGAGGCTATCAAAACTCTTTCTCTCCCAAGGTCCAAGAAAAAAATGTAGTCCTTCTTAGGTATGATAAACCTTTTGAGGAGATTTATATATAACTTTGTTGAGTTAGTGAAATTCATCACTGCCATGTTGAGAAAGGGAATGAAGTAAAATGGACACCAACAACTAGGAATTCTTTTGAGCAAATAAAACAAGCATTGGTTGATGCTCATGTTTTAATCAGTCCTGTCTACTCAAAGGAATTTTTTATTTTCTCCTTTGCCTCAAATGATACATTAGTTGTTGTCCTTCTTCAAAAGAATTCATATGGAATGGAGCATCCTATTTCATTTTTCAGTAAATCCTTGAGAGATGTTGAAGTCAAACATGACATCATGGAGAAATGAGATTATGCTTTAGTCAAAGCTCTAAAATATTTCAAGGTATATGTTCTTCACTAAAAACTTATTGCTTATGTCCCTTCAAGCTATGTGAAAGAAATTCGAATTTAGCTTGATATAGATGGGAAAATAAGTAAGTGGATTTCCAATATTTTGGAGTTTGATCTTAAGGTGAAACCCACCAAGTTAGTGAAGGGTCAAGGTTTAGCTAGATTGATGGATGAATAAAATTGTAAGGCACTGGGAGTGAATTTCATGTGTACTAAATCTATAAATCAACAATCTGATATTCCTAATAGCAACCTGCAAATCAATGCAAAATTGACAAAATGAAGTTGGTATAAGGACCTCATCCATTTCTTGCAAAATTTGTAACCTCCCACTAGACTTGAGAAGACCAAAGTGAGGGCTTTGAAGATTAAAGTAGTCAGGGATTGCATTGTTGATCAGATTCTATATTGGAAAGATCATGTAGGGGCTCTTTTAAGATGTTTGGATCCAGAAGAGGAAAAACAAACTATGACTAAATTTCATGAGAGTCTATGTGGAGGTCATCACTTTTGGAGGACTACAACATACAAGATACTTAGAGCTGGGTAATTTTGGCCTAGTTTATTCATTGATGTGTTTGAAAATATCAGAACTTGTGAAAAAATCCATAAATTCTTAGGAAAACAACAACTCAAATATTTTCCTCTAAAACCCATAGTGGTATCTGGCCCTTTTCAGTAGTGGGGGTTAGAATTTATTGGAGAAATTCATCCATCCTCAAGTGGCCAACATCGTTAGATTTTGAATGCTATTGATTACTTCACCAAGTGGATAGAATCCATTCCCACTAGAAATGAAACACACAAGTAGTTATTGGTTTCCTGGAATATATTCTATCAAGGTTTGGTTGTCCTAATAAAATTGTTACTGATAATCTTCCATCTTTTAAAGTTGATCCTCTGGTGAAGTTTTTTGAAAAAATTGGGATTCAACTTATCCACTCTACTACATATTAACATAAGGGTAATGGATTAGCATAATCCTCCAACAAAATCTTAGTGAAGATCATCATAAAATTGTTGGAAGATAAAAATAATTCATGGGATTCAAAGTTAAAGTTTTCCCTATGGCCAGACAGAGTAATCACCAAGAGGTCAATTGGCACCACACCATTTAAGCTGGTTAATGGAACTGAAGTTGTTTTCCCTGCTCAACTAGCCTTACATGTGGAAAGGTTTCTTCAATATAAAGAAGGGGAACCAGATGATATGATTAAGAGGATGCATAAACTTGTGGAAGTATAGTAAACCAAGGAGAAACTTTTTGATAAAGAACAGAGTCATCAACAAAAAATCAAAGAAGTTTTTGATAAGAAAGTGAAGAAGGAATATTTTCAGCTCGAAGACCTTGTACTCAAGTGGGATGCTCAAAGGAAAGACAAGGGAAAAAGCGGTAAATTCAAATCCATTTGGGTTGGTTCGTTTAAAACTTCTGAAGTTTTGCAAAATAATACCTTTAATTTGCAGAATTTGGAAGATGTTGAAATTCCTGGTGGCCTAGTAAATGTGAATTTTCTAAAGAAATACTTTTTCTAAAGCATGGGTGGCTTCATCTCAATGTAAATAGCAGTATTTTAGTTAGATCTATTTTATTTTAATAATGATTCCTTTCCCAATGGATAAGAAACAAGAATTGCATATTCTTGGAGCCTCATAGGGAGGTCTCCATCCCCTGTGGAGCCATACGTTAGTACATAGGATGTGTAGGGGTCAAATTGTTTTGGATTTGTCTTGTTTTGAGTCATAGGGTATTTAAATATTAGGTTTTGGGTTATATCTCATGTCATAACTCAAATTTTTAGTTTTCCATAAGCATAGTATTGTTTTTAGTCTTGGTTTAGAGCCTCAGTGTCATGATATCATTTATCGTCATGAAGGAAATAAGGGTCAAATCATGGGTCTCAACCCTGGTCTTAAAATCATCATCATCATATGTCCCGTCTCAAGGGTTTGTACACAAAATTCCATTATGTCATTTTCCAACTATTTAGAGGTCAAGTTAGATGTCAAAGTTTCTTCCTGCCAACTCACCTAAAAGTTCGTAGTATACCAAGAAGTACCTTGTGAACTAATCTCTCATCATTTCACTTTGAAAACATGTCGGGGGAAATATCATTGTCTTCAATGCATTCATTTCATTATGATTTTCAAGATTATGTCATGGAACAATTCTAACAGTTCCCATGAAGCGTGCTACTGGAGTTTGAAAACTGGTGCTGCGAAATAGCTATAGTATATTGAAGAGGATTGAATGCTTTCATTTAATACCAAATCAATTTCACAAAGAACCAACCTAAATTCAGACATACCAGGTACCCCTTTAATGATTTCATGCTTCTTATATGGTTGATTGAGAATTTAAAGTTGTTGTGTATTGATGGTGTTGCAAACTGTTAAATGTTCATGCGCTGCTAAGTCTCTCCACCATTAAAACCCACTATTCTGGTGTTGTAAACCCTGGTCATTGTTCAAGATTGTTATCTCAGGGTCATCCTATAGGTTCCTTTTGTAAAAAATTAATATTACCCATTCATAATTATGCGTTGTGAACTGTCTATTATAACCCTGCACTACAAATTATGTGCTGCAAACTGGCGCTGCGAACCCTTTGTCTTTTGATTGACCAAACCCTTGTCAATTTTGAAATTTTTTTTAGGCCTAGGTTTTAACCAGTCATTATATGTTCCCTCTCAAACATGAAAAGTATTTTCATTCTTTCATAAAGCCTATTTTGATTGTATTTTAGACTATCACTGCAAATTGGTGGTTGGTGCTGCAAACCCTTGTTTACACAGAGTTATCTCTTTTTTCCTATCTGCAACTTCACTCAAATTGAATTGTTGTCCCTCTTAGCATTCCTACTTGCAATTTTCTCCACTTCATAACATTGTTGTGTATAATTTTTCAAACATGTGAACTCTAAGTATGTCAGTTATGTAATCAAACCCTAAAAATCCTTGTTTTACTCTATATTTCACATAGCAATTGTCATAAGAGGTTACAGGTGGTTTTCAACAGAGTAATTATGGATAGTTAGCCAGGAAAGAAAATCCACAAGGGGGGAGAAATTGTGAGAACTGAACCATATGACATGCAACTCATCAAATCTGAACCATTTTTCAAGGAAGCCTTCCAGAGGGTGGGTTTCCTTAATGCTTGTCATAAAATGCAAAGAGGGCATCCTAAAGTTGCCAAGCAATTTGCACTTAATTGCAGTGGAACAAAGACTAAGGTAGGTATGTTGGAGTTTGAAATCTCTGAGCATTCTATTTCTATAGCTACAGATATACTTGATGGTGGTGATAAGTGTTTTAAATCCATGTCTTTTAACTCTTATTTCTCTAAGGAATTATTTAAACCTGAATATCAAGGAGATAACATGTCCAAAGGAGTGCCCAAAAGTCACATGCTGGAATATTTTGACAAGATGCTCAAGGTCATCCAAAGGTACTTCACATGTGAAGGAAGGTTCAATATGGTATATCAATACCATATCATATTACTACTACACTTCACTAGGAAATAATCCATGAACCTTCCCTTTTACCTTTTCAGGAGTATTGGCAAGATGCCAAATAGAGTCTAGCAAAGTCCAAGAAGGAGGACACTAGCGTTTTTCACTCTGGTTTAATCAATATGTTAGTGCTGGAAGAGTTGAAAAATACTAACACTAACTGGGAAACTTTCCTAGCTGCATCATATTTTCAGTTAGATGTTTCTCCTACAGCTCAGTCCAAATGACAAACTCCTACCCCTATTGAGAAGATTGTGCATTCAGATTCAAGCAAGAAGAAGATAATTACCAGGAGTGATAAATCTTTTCAAGTTACTGATAAAGAAGAATAAGGCAGTCCCTAACAACCTCCTGATAGATCAATTTCACATGTGGAAGAACCTATACCTATGAAAATAACATCAAGAAAAACAGGGAAGTTGAAAAGAAAAAAACTTGTTTTCTCCCCACTAGTTGTTGCAGAAAAATTCAAATCTAGAAGACCTTTTACTAGAACAACATCCAAACATCATGTTCCTATAAAGGATAGTACAAAAGAGACTTCATCTCAGAAAAAGGAAAAATTTCATATTTCCAAGAAGCCCATGGAGGTTATTGATATCAACACTCCTTCTCATGAAATTAATCCTACTTTCAAAAGACTAAGGAGGTAGCTTAAGGATGCAAAAAATGAAATTGACAAGTTGAAAAGGGAAGATTTATGTTCCCGAATTAAGCTAAAGGAGATGTTATATCTATATGAGGATACCATTGATAAATCTATGTTCATGGCTAAGAGGTCTTTTCCCGTTCACATGAAACTCAAGAATGTATATAGGCAGAAGAGAGCCTGCCAAGCTGAAATCAAAAAATTAAAAGAAGAGTTACAACCCTTCAGAGAAGAAGTGGGAAAAAAGAATTTAGATATGTTGGCTAAGGTGGCTACTAGAAGGAGTACCAAAACCAAAATATGAATACAACATGATCTTCCACATCAACATCATTTTTGTCATGGTTTTTTCATGTAGTTACAATACTAAGTGATGCGTTTCCGAGCTAAACTTAGCAGTGTTTTATGTTTTTCCAAGGTTACTTCAGTTTGTAATGATTTTGCAACATTTTTTGAAGCTTTATCCTACTTCTGGTACAAGTTTTAAAGGGTCAAAATATTTTTGCAAGAAAACAAGATGCTATAGGAAAGTTTGCAACGTCTGCAGTCACTGGAGCTGCGAACTGGGTGTTTTAGGAAAGTTTGCAGCACTAGTGTTGTGAACTCACATTATGAAGATTTTGAAGGTGAGAGGGATTTCCAGGTGGAAATATGAATTCGTGTCAACATTCAGAGGTTCAATTGCATATTATAAGGTCATATGCCTCAAGGAGATGCATGTAGTAAAGCCACATCACTAGTTGTTAAGGACTTGTTCAATACGTTTCCAACATTTTCCTACAAAATAGAAATTTTTTATTTTCTTGTTGTACACCTATTTCCATGCTTCCCTTATGCATGTAATCCTATGAGGAAGTTAAGGGGCGAATGGTAAAGGGTTATTTGATGTTTTGGTTATTTAAGATGCATTGTAATTGGAGATGGGGTTCGAACGATTGAAGCAAAAACTATTATATTTAGTCTCTTATTGTAACAAAGTTTTTCTTGATGTATGGACCAGACTTAAGAATATTTTAATGGTGAAAAACAGTCTTTTTCCTACTGTCATTTTTGTTCTGTCTCACTTTGGTATTAATCTCTAGTAAAGGATTCATCATGATGATTGTTTCTTTATTGCAGTAAATGATTTATTGTGGTATTTTATGCAAGTTGATCAAAGTAGTTTTCTCTTTGGATTAAGAAGTCTTATTCAAATGAGTTTTCTTCCATATGTGTTCCAGAAATACCTGATGTAAACTGACACACATATTTCACTTTCCTTGCTAAGTCTTCCATATTTCATTTATATCTCTTGAACATTGATTTGAATCTATTCAAAGCCTTGATTGGTGGTGTGTATTTCATGGAATGTTTTGTGATTGACATCATATACTGAGTTTCACATCCATTTGCCACATTTTTTAAAACATTATTTTTCACATTCTGATGGGTATTAGGAATACATCTACAACAGTCTAGGTGTGACTTCTAATGCTAACAGGGGGAACTCAATGCAATGGAAACCATTTTGTACTAAGGGGGTAGTATTTATTCAAAATTATCTTGATGGCCACCCACCTTGTCCAACTGGCTCAAAACAATTTTTTGGCAACTTACTATTTTTAGCAGTTTTTCGGTTCCTAAACTTTTGGGGCCATTTTTGGAGCCTAAACAACATTTTTTCATGATTAGGAACCTCAATGATAGCCAAAGTATTTGATTGATCCCCCTAAATGAATATCCTCATTAATTCCTTTACAACGAGCTATCATGCACCCTAAACGGATATCGTATGAAAAAGTTGCGACCCAGGGAAGTTGATGTCTCAACTTACTCCAACAGGCCCCACATGACTTTTGGCGCTTCATCTCCTAGGGTTAGGTTTTTGGATGTATAGGGTTTTCTAATTCATGTTTATTGTAAAAAGGCCTTCATATCCTCATTTTACTCATGTGAATGAGTGTATCCATCACATCTCTTCTTAGAGATAAGCTACCACCATTCTAGCAAGCTTGTTTTCAGTCTGCATTTTACAGTTTTTAGCATATTTCTTATTTAATAGAAGCCAAGTTTTATTGTATCTATGTTAATGTTCACTATTTCTATGTGTTAATAATTCTATGGTTTCGTTTCATTCCACTCATAAATCCTGATCATTCATATAATAAGGGCTCTTGTCCAATGAGAATGACAGTAAGGGAACATTTGACTATAATGTATCCTAGCAATTTCCACATTGATTGTTGCATCATTATTTTCCATATATGCTTGTTCTATTATGTTGATTCATTGTATAACACAAGTTAACATGATTCTTATGTAAATATGCGATATATGAGTATTAATAATTATGTGTTTGTGATAGAAAATATCATGTCTATCTCAATTTATAATATTGGCTTGGGGGTGGCATTCATAGTCAATTTATATAATTGGGTGGAAATTATTTCTTGGCAAACATTTGACATGGATTCAATCAATTACAAATATTAAAGTATTATCTTCTATGCCAAAAATTGTTTTTTCCATGTTAATTTTAGTGGTGTGGTTTGTTATAACCTTATAATTCATAGTATCATCTGGTGACTGGAAATTTTTTCACTCTGGGTGTATTTTGGTTTGCAAATAATATTTCATCTCTGCAAATTATTTTCAAGGAAAGAAAAAGAAAAGAAAATTCATGGTTGTTGACACTGAGTGGTTTTTCCTAACCCCATGGAGACAAAAGCAAGGGAAACAGTGCACAAAATCCACATAATTCGCTTATCCTAAGTTTTGGAGCAAATATGACTTTGCGCTCATTGAGTAAAGACAACGCATAAATGAACGGTTGAGAGGTTTTCGCTGAGATCTACGGTTAACAAGCTTTTCCGGACCCCCCTGACCGTTCTACCTTTAACGACAGGGGGGGTCCGGAATCGGGTATAAAGAAGGCACACATCTGAATGGCCGAGTGGTCAGTGCATAGATCTATGGTTGAGATTGAATTCCGGACCCCCCTGACCATTCTGCCTTTAATGGTGGGGGGGTCTAGAATGAGGCAGTTTTTCCAGCGGGCCCTATCCCAACGTGTCATCCATCCATTGCATCAGGCCTCCTCCACTCCATGCTACATCCTTTACCACACTGCGTCTATCAGTCCCTCACCCTTCATTCCTTCACCCCTTCGCCAATCTTACCCCTCCATGAATAAACAGACTCAGGATAAAAACATTAGGTTAATAGTTATGATTAAACCTGTTAATAAAAATTAATTATTAATAATTGAGTTAGTGTGTTAGTAATTAATCAATTGTTAATTAATTAAATTAATAATTAAGTTAGAGTTGGATTAATTAAAATTAAATAAAAAGTAAAACTAATAAACAAAACCTATATTAAAAAACACAAAACAAATTAAATATAAAAACAAAAAATAAAACTTAAACAATTAAAATATAATAAAACATATATAAAAATAAAATACATAACAAAAAGGGTAATAAAACAATTAAAACATAATAAAAAACATGATAAAACAAATATTAAAATGAAAGCATAAAACAAAACGTAAACAAAACATAAAATATATTAAAAAACTAAAAACGAAAAATTAAAAACATAAAAACTACACTACCCTAAGTCTACCCACCCAAATACCTCATGTACACGCTCATTCACATCAAACAAATAAATCGACGGTGGTTAAACTTTACGGACCCCCCCTCACCATCCGAAGTTTAACGAAAATCGACCTATTAAATTACTTTGACTCCCTCACCATCCCAAGTTTAACGAGAGGGGGAATCTGTGAGAAGTTTCTAAAACCACCCCCGTGACAGGGTGTCTCGCCTTTTTCATAGGTACCATGAGCAGGGAGAATCAAAGCCATCTCTTCAAAATTTTTCGGATTTTCGGTTTTTCCTGTTACAGCTCGGGATCTTGCAAGAGTTGTTACGGCTAGATGGAGGTGAATTTGGTGAAACCAAAGAGGTTTTTTTCCAAAACATGCCCATCTACAATAACCTCCTTCAGCTTTTACCCAAGTTTCAGAATTGAAGAGAAACAAATGTCTGCTCGGACCCCTTTTGGTATGAAATTAGGCCCATCTCATGGCTTTTACGCCTCCAGCATTTTGGGGGAGTTTTCATATTTCAATGAGGCTATTGAATCCAAATTATGAAACCTATGGGGATACCTATCCTATTTATAGATATGGATTTTTAATCAAAGGCTCTGACTTACCGTGTTTGATCAGTCAGGGACCATGATTTAAATCTCGTATTAGAGCTCACATAGCCAACTATATTTTTCATCAATTCAAATAATACAGTCGCAACAGTTACAGGATTCTTGTGTCAAATTCATTGGTGAATTTTTTTCTCATTTCTAATTTTGTTTTCCTTTGTTATCATATATGTTTGTCTTCTCCATTGTTTCAAAGAGTTTTAATATCAAGATTTGTGTAAAAACACCTTGTTCCCAGTTTAAAGCAATGTCAATGTTTTCCACTAAAAGTTAAACGCAAAATTCTTTACTGCTCTTTCTTTAACTTGACCTCTTAACAATTTTCCCCCTCTTCCATACCCCAATCTTACGAAGAATCCAATGATTTTCCTACCTTTCCCTGTAAGGTTGTCTGTAGGATTTGTTTTTTGATTAAATCTCAGATTGTGACTCCATTGTCCATGGTTCCTCTTCGCTGCACCTACCCAACTTAGAAACTTATCCTATTGTGCATAGCTAGCCTAATATCCTATTTCAAACAAATATAAATTTGACAGAGAGATCCCTCTCTGAGTCTTGTAGGGCTAGATCCAAGACTCGAAGTGGTTTTGATGTTGCCTTTGTGACTGCCATCACAGCCTTGGGCAAATTACAGAGTGCTAACAGAATGGAAACCATACTGGGGAACTTTCCCCAGTAGTACACTTCAAAGCTCCAGATATGATCACTGATGGTGGACAGTGACTGGACAAAAGAAGGCTGAGATCATTCACCTGGCGACTCCAAATCAGCTCCAGACAGTGCCAACTCAAAGACTCCACTGGAGGACGAACCTGAAGCATGGCCAAGCAGCCTAGAAAGACCAGGTACTCAAGATCAAATTGCATTCAAGACATCTTTGGTTTTATCTGCAATTATGTTTTGTCTTATTCTAAGCCTGATCAAAAGTATATTTCTGAAGATTACATTGACCACCTGTTGATTGATGAGGCTCAAGAGATCATATCCCCAATTGTAGATTATGTACATACTCATACACCTGTGCACATCCCAGATGCACCTGTAGAAACCCTAGTGAGACATAAGCCTCCTGCTTTATCTCCTACTCTTACTAAACCTCTGGATGGTTGTGAGCCTCTTGCTTCATCTCATGTGCTTGCAAAAGTCCCAGACCGATACAAGCCTCTAGATTTGCCTCCTATTCTCCATGACCTCCCTGTCAATTACATGAATAATCTGCCCAAGTTTGATGGAGAAAATGGGAAGATCACTGTTGAAAAACATATTCAAAACCTTGAGGATTTCCTTGACCTTTATGAGGTAGAAGATGATGATGTCTGTATCAGGATTTTTTCCCTGTCTTTGCAAATAAAAGTTAAGAATTGGTTTAGAAATCTGCCAGCTTCAAATATCAGAAATTTTCATCAATTTATGCAAGTTTTCCTAGATAGATGGGTGGTCATGGGAAACTTTTTCCTCATACTAGAAGAGTATGACCACTTGAAAAGAAATCCAGGGGAGATAATACATCATTTTTCAGCCAGATTCAATAAGGTATATCATGCAATACCTGTTGATATAAGGCAACCCCTAGGATTAGCTCACTTGCATTACCCAGATGCCTTCGATCCTGAGATGACATTTCAGTTAAGAGAAAGGAACAGTGTAATTCTTGAAGAAATGAAAAAGGTTGCAGTTGATGTGGAGGCCAACTTGCTGGTCAAAAGGTCAAAAGTAAAGAACAAAGAAAAGGAGCAGCTGAAATCTTTAGAAGCTAAACTAGACATTCTAGCCAGCACCATGGAAGAGATGATGCAAAAGATTAGTATAAAAGAGGAGCTTGGTGTACAAAGAAATCATGTTCCATTGATTTCAAAGAAAGAAAAGGTCATAGTTTCCAAACATTTTTTTGTTCACCCTTGGTACCATGGTTTGGATAATGATTCTTTCATGTATTCCATTCACCATACAGTCGAAGATGAAGTTCAAAATCAGAGAGTGGTGAAAGATTCTCATGACATGATATGCATGTTCAATGGCATTTCATCCATGGATGATTTACCCAAGTGTGAGAAGTATGATGATGATCATGAGGCTGAAATAGAGGTTGATTGTTCAGAGAAACCAGTAGCATGTTGTTGGCGGGAAGAAGATCAGTTACAGCTCAGATATAACAATCAATCTGCACATGGAAATTATGATAGCAATGATCAAAGTGCAGAAAATCTCAGAGTAAGTGAAAACAATTTGCCCTTATGTTTCTCATCTTTTCAATTTCTGAAAAGAAACTCTAGGCCAGTTGAAAATAGTGAAGACAGAAACTTCTCTGATCAATCAGTTGAATATGCCATTAAGGATATGGAGGTTGTTCTAAACCTAGAATCGTAGCCCTTGACCTACATTGATTTTCAAATTCTTGATGAAATCTTAGAGCCTGAGACAAATTATGAGTTAATCCAAAAGAAATCTGTACCATTGTGCTTTAATTCATTTCAAATTTTGAAGGAGACTCTTGAACAAGCGTTGAAGGATAAATACATAAAAAGTCAGGAAATTTCATTTGAATCAATGCAACAGTATTGTCAGTCTTTTCAAGATCCAATAGTTGATTGGTTGGATGACCTGTGTTGTCAAAGTCATTTTCCATCATCCAGCCATGGGATAAAAAGTTGTTATGATAGGGATATGATTAGACAGTTAGCTACAGGGGTGTGCTCAGTAGAAGCATCATTTCAGAACCCATCAGAAAATTTGCAGCCATGTCATGAAGTGCATGAGGATGCAAATAGCACAACCATAGCATCAAATCATGAGGTTGAGTTGGTTAAGTTTGAATATCAAGAAACAGGTCAGTTCTACCTTGATCCTATAGCCACCTATATGGAGAATTTTTTCACTGTAGAGCCTCAATCTATCTCTGGCAATACTTTTGTTCTTCAAGATTGTCGAGGTCTCTATGGTAAATATCAAACATGTTTTCAGCAACGGCCTTTACACTTTGCAGTTTTGAGTCTATGGGCAAAAGGCCAAGCTGTGCTTTTCACTGTGCTAATGAGCAGTCAAAAAGTCCTCTGGTCTCAACAACTACTTGATCGGTTGCATTGGAATTATTGTATCATTTAGAACGACAAAATTATCAGTAGCATAGGGTAGGTAGGTAAAAATGAATAAGCTCAGCATTCCGGGCATCTCTTTTTCAGCAGTGTTTATTTTAATTTGGTTTTCGTTGCAAGATCACAACAGGTATAGGTTGCAGAATAATATTTTGGGATCAGCCCAATGGATAAAGCACCGGTATACATGTTCATAGGTTCATGGTTCTTGACACCTCCTGAAAGAAGCTGCCATCCCCAAGTGGAGCCACTGTTATAACCCTATAATTCATAGTATCATCTGGTGACTGGAAAGTTTTTCACTCTGGGTGTATTTTGGTTTGCAAATAATATTTCATCTCTGCAAATTATTTTCAAGGAAATAAAAAGAAAATAAAATTCATGGTTGTTGACGCTGAGTGGTTTTTCCTAACCCCATGGAGACAAAAGCAAGGGAAACAGTGCACAAAATCCACATAATTCACTTATCCTAAGTTTTGGAGCAAATATGACTTTGCGCTCACAGAGTAAAGACAACGCATAAATGAACGGTTGAGAGGTTGGCACTGAGATATACGATTCACAAGATTTTCCAGACCCCCCCGACCGTTCTACCTTTAACGATAGGGGGGGTCCGAAATCGGGTATAAAGAAGGCATGCATCTGAACGGCTGAGAGGTCAGCACATAGATCTATGGTTGAGATTGAATTTTGGACCCCCCCAACCGTTCCGCCTTTAACGGTTGGGGGGGGGAGGTCCGGAATGAGGCGGTTTTTCCAATGGGCCCTATCCCAACGTGTCATCCATCCATTGCATCAGGCCTCCTCCGCTCCATGCTACATCCTTCATCCACGTTGCACTTGTCAGTCCCTCACCCTTCATTCCTTCACCCCTTCACCAATCTTACCCCTCCATGAATAAACAGACTCAGGATAAAAACATTAGGTTAATAGTTATGATTAAACCTGTTAATAAAAATTAATTATTAATAATTGAGTTAGCATGTTAGTAATTAATCAATTGTTAATTAATTAAATTAATAATTAAGTTAGAGTTGGATTAGTTAAAATTAAATAAAAAGTAAAACTAATAAACAAAGCCTATATTAAAAAACACAAAACAAATTAAATACAAAAACAAAAAATAAAACTTAAACAATTAAAATATAATAAAACATATATAAAAATAAAATACATAACAAAAAGGGTAATAAAACAATTAAAACATAATAAAAAACATAATAAAACAAATATTAAAATGAAAACATAAAACAAAACGTAAACAAAACATAAAATATATTAAAAAACAAAAAACAAAAAATTAAAAACATAAAAACTACACTACCCTAAGTCTACCCACCCAAATACCTCCCGTACACTCTCATTCACATCAAACAAATAAATCGACGGTGGTTAAACTTTCTGGACCCCCCCTCACCATCCGAAGTTTAACGAGAGGGGGGGGTCTGGAATGGTAGTTTCTAAAAACCACCCCTAGACAGGTGTCACCCCCAAATGCCAGCAGACCTCCCCCCCCCCAAAAACCTCTTACCACCTGGGGTTGAGATACCGTCTTCACCACGAAGAAATAAACGTTTTTCCCATTTTTCACATATTTTAGCTGTTCAACATGTCTTAGATAGAAGTTTCTAGGAAAATAAGAAGGCAATTTTTAAAAAAGAGAGACTTTCTCCATTAACATCACGAAGAAAAAACCTCTCTCAGAGAGAGGTTTTTCTCCGTAACATCCTGAAGAAAAAAAACCTCTCTCATTTTTTTCACAGGTTCCATGAGCAGGGATAATCGAAGCTGTCTTTCAGCCTATTTTTTCAGATTTTCGGTTTTTCTGTTACAATCCCGATCTTGCAGGAGCTGTTACGACCAGTTGGAGTCGATTTTGGTGAAACCGAAGGAGGTTTTTGTCCATAACATTCCCATATAAAATAAAATACTTCATTTTTTTCCCAGGTGTCATCGTTGAAGAGAAACAGATGTTTGTTCGGACCCCTTTTTTGCAGAAATTAGGCCCGTCTCTCATGGCGGACAGTTCCAGATTTTGGGGGATTTTTGGCTATTTTTGGCCGAGGCGGTTGAATCCAACTTCCGAAACCTATGGGGAGACCTATACTATTTATAGAGATGATTTTTAATGTAAAAGGGTTGATCAGTCAGGGACCATGATTTAAATCTTGTATCAGAGCTCACAGAGCCAGTTATATTTTTCATCAATTCAAATAATACAGTCGCAGCAGTTACAGGATTCTTGTGTCAAATTCATTGGTGAAGTTTTTTCTCATTGTGATTTTTTTTTCCTCTATTATTATATATGTTTGTCTTCTCCATTGTTTCAAAGAGATTTAAGATCAGGATTTGTGTAAAAACACCATGTTCCTAGTTTAAAGAAATCTCAATGTTTTCCACTAAAAGTTAAATGCATAATTCTTTACTGCTCTGTCTTTAACTTGACCTCTTAAAAAATTTCCCCCTCTTCCATACCCCCGGCTTACAAAGAATTCATTGATTTTCCTACCTTGCCCTGTAAGGCTGTCTGTAGGATTTGTTTTTGATTAAATCTCAGATTGTGACTCCATTGCCCATGGTTCCTCTTCGTTGCACCCACCCAACTCAAAATCTTATCCTATTATGCATAACTAGCCTAATATCCTATTTCAAACAAATCTAAATTTGACAGAGAGATCCCTCTCTGAGTCTTGGAGGGCTAGATCCAAGACTCGAAGTGGTTTTGATGTTGTCTCTATGACTGCCATCATAGCCTTGGGAAAATTACAGAGTGCGAACATGGTTGAAAGACATTGAAAGTTCATTTTTACTTTAAACTAAGCTTCCACTTATCATGATGAGGCTAATGTGCCCATATTTAATAGTGTGAGGGAACCATTAGCTTCATACAAACTAGTTTCTTTTTAGCTAAGAAACTATGTGTGGGGGTATATATTCCATGAAAGTTGCCTTAGATTTTCACTTGGCCCCAATCATTAATACATGTGAAAATGAAAATTAAAACGAGAAAGAACAGTCACAAGCATTCCACTTGGATATAATTGAACTTGAATGGGGGATTTTAGCTCCCTGTTATCCTCAACCTAGTAAACCACGTTGACAACACATGGGAAGTTCTATAACATGAATGTGAATATTTCTATTTTAGTGCAATTATACTTCTATCCATGCTTTTATCAATGCTTAAGGTATTCATTAATCAATAGTAATTGCATCTCTTTTTTAATTGTTTAATGAAAAATCAATATATTTTTGGTAATTAGATTTTTTTCAATGCAATATTAGTATAGAAAGTAGGATAACTACAATTCATCACTTACGGAAATTACAATGTTATGCAAGAATTTGGTGCCTTTCCTCCTTGAAATTACGAAAGAGAGGGGTTGGGTACATGTGAGAGTTGTATCATAGTAGTGTTCAAAAAGTGTAGTCTTTAAGAGTGAATTATCATAGACCATGTTTGGATTTGAGGCCTCTTGGTAGGAATTGGTGGAATCTCGGGTTCTACTATCCTTAGGTAGATTTTGGACCTCAAGTTTTGTTGTTTTCTAATTGAAAATTTTAAATCAAAAACTTGGAATATTTATGGACTACACATCAACAACAGTGTAATTCACTTGTGGTTGTTGAAGTGGAGTTTCCATTACTAGGTGATGAAGTTTTTTCATTGGCTCGTTAAGGCATGCAACATGCACATTGTGGGGGCGAGGAGTTGGAAAAAATGAGAAAAGACTTAGAAATTTCTTAAGTGTTAATCTAGAGTAAATAATACCCCCNCCACCACACACACACACATGTGAGGTTAACATTATTACTCATGTCTGTGATGATGGGTCACAACTATGACCCAAAACATTTTCTACTAATAAAAACACATGAAGTGTTTCCTAGAAGACTCAACATTCACATTTTTAAGTGTTTTATTTGTTTTTTTATGAAGCAAGAAAGATAAAATGGAGTGAGCCAGTGGAGTTCCTATTAATGCATAGGTCTAAGTGTCTAGATGTGTGGAAATCATCCAAATCCTTTTATCCTTGACTTTACTTTAATTAAAGTAATTATTAAAGTAGAGTGATTTTATTTAGTAAGTTGAGTTTTATTTAAGGAAATCCTTTAATTAGAATTAGTTAATTAAATAACAGTCGCTAATCTCAAGTGAGGTGAGAAGTAATCTCATCTTTCAATCACTTTGTATATTAGGGTTAATTTATAACTCAATCTTATAAAAACAAGGCTAGAGTGAAGGAGGAAGACACTTTACTTGACATATTGATTGAGAGAGGTTTATTTGACAGAGAGAGGATTGGATCATGAAGGATTGTGATTCAAAGAGACCTTGGATAGGTGGAGAAGGAATTCCATCTAGAGATCTAGGTCATAGAAAGTGAGAGAACAACAATACAACATAAGGATCAGCCACCATAGAACAATGTATGTATTCTGGTACAATCATGAAATTAGCATGAGTTTTATTTTTACATTTGTGCATGACAGTGCGGATATCATTGTAACAATCACATTGTTTCCATATAGGATTGTAAAGTAGGTTTGGAAGTAGATCAACCAGTCATGTTTTGATGTACTTTGTCTCTTTTCTATTTGAGCCATTTTTCCAGTAAAGGAGCCCTTGTAAGATTTGATGTTATTTGAATGATAATTTAGTTGATGGGAGGAATATCAATGTGTATTGTGCATGATATTTTTGGTTTCCAGTTTTTCTTCTGCTATATTTATTTTATTTGAGTTGAATATTCCAACAATGTATTTTTCTTTTGTGAGATGCTAATCTGATTTGCAATAAGGAAATCACTAGATAACAAGATACCTAGGTGTCAGAATAAGAGAAATTTCAACATGGTATCGGAGCACATGCTCTGAGAGGAATCCATATCTCAGATCCATATAAATTGATAATAGATATACCATATTTGCAAGGCGATCTTAGCAGATATGTAACTAGTAGGAAGAAATTGAAAAATAGATTTTAGGGAAACAACTGTATTGTAATTGGGTCGGTCACTGAGGACAGTGCAAGTATTTTTTATATAGTCACATAGATAATGCGGGTATTCAGTTACAAGTCACATAAAACAACGCAGGTATAAGTGTAACAGTCACGTTGTTAGCACAGGAAGAGGTTGTATAGTTCAGTACATGGTATTTTTCAGTAGCATGTTATTTCCAAAGAAGTTTAATAGGTCTAAGGGGTGGCATCGACACCTTTGAGAGTTGAATACATGTTGGATGGAGCATCCAACTTCCTATATTGGAAAGTAATAGTAACTTTGGCGTTAAAGGAGTATGACCTTTGGGAGTTAGTGGAAAAATTAGTTGCTCCACTGATAGATCCTGCAAACTTGGAAGTTCACCAGAAGAAGGAGATCAAAGTTGAGCAAGTACTCTTGGATTCAGTGAAGGATCAATAAATTCCTCACTTCTTTGAGAAGAAGATGACCGAATATATTTTTGATGCATTGGCAGGTTTATTCCAGAGCACTAATATGAATAGGAAGATGGTCTTAGTGAATAAAATCATATCAATGCAAATGTATAGATATGACAATTTTACCAACTATCTCATGAGGATCACACAGGTGTGTGATTGACTTGTATCCATAGGGGAGAAAAAATAGGACACAAAGCTCATGAATGTGGCACTGAATGGTTTTCCCAACTCCTAGGAACCATTTGTCTAGGGAGTCTATTCTTGGGAAAATATCCCATATTGGTAGAGCCTTTAGGATGATTGCATCGAAGAAGAGATCCAGGAGGAGTCTAATGGAAACAAGCAGGGAAATAGTGAGAAGAAATTGGATCTTTTCAGTAGGACTAAGAAGGGAAAAGGAAATAATTCTAGCAAGAAGGGTAACAGTGATGGAGGATCATCGCAACCAAGGAAGAAGAAGGACTTGAGTAAAATCAAATGTTTCTCATGTCATAAGAATGGACATTATGCATCTCAGTGTATGGAGAAGAAGAAGGGTAAAGGAAAGACACATAAAAAAACATCAACAAAGATGTGGATTGATGAGTTTTCAATAAATTTTAAGAAGGATTGCTTATTGGTTTCTTTCCTTTCTACCAACACAACTACGAGGATCACATGGTTCTTGGACAATGGTGCATCTTGTCATATGAAAAAATCACATGAGCTATTGAGTAGTATGATGGAGAGGGACTCAAATGTTCTTGTGAAGCTTAGTGATGACGCCAAGTATGTAGTGAAGGGAGAGGGGAAAATTATGTTCCAACTCGAGTCATGAGGTTCGTTGGATGCCTATGATGTGCTTTACGAACCAGGTTTGAAGAAAAAATTTCTCCTAGTCTTAGCTATGGAGGACATGGTTTTTTCCCATTACTTTTCATAGAGAGATAGTACTCAGATGTTCATAGAAAGATAGCCTAGACAGTGCAACGATCATTGGGGTTAGAGAGGGAAATTTGTATAGCTTGCAAGGAAATCATGTTCAATATTTCGTACACGGTAGTGACAACCTATGTTAGTTGTATAACAAGAGGCTGGGATACCTAAACTGTAGGGAATTACCGTTTCTGAGGGGGATTGTTACAGGTCTTTCATATTTTAGTATTGAGCAATAGGGAGTGTGCAGAGGGTGTGCACTTGGAAAGAATGCCAAGGCTGCTTTTCCTAGAAAAAAGAGTAGGTCCAAGGGGATATTAGATCTTATCCATTTAGATGTGAGTGGTTTGATGTAAATAGTATCAATATAGGAATCATTATACTATGTGACATTTATTGATGATTTTTCCATGAAAAACTAGATCTTCTTTATGATGACCAAGGATGAGGTCTTCAGTCAGTTTTAGTAATTTAGAGCTCAAGTGGAGAACCAAACAGGGAAGAAGATCAAGGTCTTGAGGTCAGCTAATGGGGGCGGTTAGTACACCTCCAATGAATTCAAGGATTTTTGAAAGGAGGAAGGGATCAAGAGGGATCTAGAAGTATCATACAACCCTCAACAAAATGGGATTATGGAGATAAAGAATCGGTCTATCATTGGTTCTAATAGGGATATGATACATGACTAGGAGTTTCCTATGTTCCTGTGGGTAGAGGTTTGTAACATGGTGGTGTATGTGTAGAATAAAAGTCCTGATAGGATATTGGAGGACAAGATTCAAGAGGAGGAATTCTTAGGGGTGAAGCCAGAGATAAGACCTTTGAGGATCTTGGGTTGTCCAGTCTACATCCATGTGCCTATGGAGAAGAGGATGAAGTTGGAGCCTTCAAGAAAAAATGGTATATTTTTGGGGTACAGCGAGACCTCAAAGGATTACATGATCTTCATTCCAACTAAGAGGAATATAGTTGTGAGAAGAGATGTTAATTTTGAGGAGAACTTGGCATCTAGGAGAAGTCATGAGTCATCAATGGTGATAGAGGACAAGGAGAAATAGGGTCCGAAGGATGAGAAACATTCAATAGTTCAGAATTCATGTGGAGAGGAGGAGTTGTCCCCTTTCAGTCATGTTAAGAGACCTAGATGGATATTACATACATTGAATGATGCTAGTGAGGCTCCTAGGAGTGCGATCAGAAAGAACAAGCCTCCAAACAAGTTTCCAAACTACATGGTTCTTATGAGTATCATCATTGATGTCGAGTCTTCTATTTTTTAGGAAGAAATAGATTAGCAGGTATGGTGGGATTCCATGGTAGAGGAGTACACCTCTATTATGAGGAATGATGTTTAGGACATAGTGTCGAGACTAGAGGAGAAGTAATTTGTGAGTTATGGGTGGCTCTACAAGGTCAATCATGTTGAAAATGGTAGCATCGAGAAGTTGACAGAGAGGTTTTCGTGAGAGGGTTCTCCCAGATATAGGGAGTGGACTACGAGGAGATTTTTTCTCTAGTCACTAGGTATGCTTCTATTCGATATGTTATTTCTATTACTTTAGTTATTAGATGGAGGATACATCAAATGGATGTGAAAATAGATTCCTCAACAAGATTATTGAGGAAGAAGTATATATATATAGCAACATAAGGTATTTGAGGTACATGGGAGGGAGTCTCATGTGTGTAGGCTTAAGAAAGCCTTGTATAGACTCAAACAAACACCTAGGGAATGGTATTCCAATATGATACTTGTAGATTATGGAATTTACCAAGAGTGAAGTGGATCCTAACTTGTACTTCATACTTGTTGGGGAATATCCACTCATCTTGGTTATGTACATTGATAATTTGTTTCTCACAGGTGCAGAGGAACTTATTGCAGGGTGCAAATAATATTTATCTAGTGATTTCAAGATTAAGGAAATTGGTTTTATGAATTATTTATTGAGATTATAGATATGGAAGGTATCAGGAAAGATATTCCTTGGACAAGGGAAGTAAACAATTAAGATATTGAGGAGATTCTTGATGGAGGAAAATATATCAATGGATACATCTATGGTTGCCAATATAAAGAATATTTCCACTTCAAATTCAGAGTTGGTGGATCCTAGGATATACAGGAAGTTCATAGGGTCCTTGATGTATTTTGTCAACACCGGGATAAATATTTGTTTTGTTGTGAAAACCTTAATTCAATTCATGGTGGAGCAAAGACAGGTGCATTAGATCACAATGAACCATGTGCTCAGGTACTTGAGAAGTACAATGGAGTATGGATTGAGGTATCTTGGAAGAGATAGAGTGGAGTTGCAGGGATAATCAAACTCATATTGGGCAGGGAGTGCAGTAGACAGAAAGAGCATCTCGAGGTGTTTCTTCAACTTGGGGTCAATAGTGATTACTTGGTTCAGCAGGAAGTAGACTTTTGTAGCACTCATTTCAGTAGAGGAAAAGTACATGGAAACAAGTATGGCTTTGTAAATTTATTACATGTTTATTTGATTAGGAGTTGGAGCCTACCGTGATATACTACAATAATTAGAGTTGTATCAAAATATAGAAGAATCCAGTATTTCATGACAATTCCAAGCATATTGAGATCATATACCACTTCATCCGGGAAAGGATACATAAGGGAGCATTGAATATTCAATATATTTCCACATATGAACATGTTTCAGATATTCTAACCAAACCCTTGATGAAAGGGAAGTTTATGTTCTTCAGAGACAAACTTGGATGGGTGAATAATACCTTCCTCGCTAAGAGGGATTGTTTATGCATGGTAGCATCATATAGGTATTTCCGCATAGTTCTAAGTGTTTAGAAGTGTGGAAATATGATCCAGGTGGATATCAGTGGCCACAGAACTTTTCCAACTGGCTCTAAACAACTTTCTAGAAATTTTGATAATTTACTATTTTTAGCAGTTTTTCGGTTCTTGAACTTCCAGAGCCATTTTGAGGCCCTAAACGACGTTTTTTGGGGTATGTTGCGGTCGAAAAATTTATGCAAATGTTGTATTCCTCGGATAGATATTTCCAATGGGCTATCATACACCTAAAACAAAGATTGGATGCAAAAGTTACGACCCTAGGAAGTTTATGTACTGACTTACCCAAACGGGGCCCACATGACTTTTGGCGCTTCATCTCCTAGGGTTAGGTTTTTGGATGTTGAAGGTTTTTGAAACTCCTGTTTATTGTAAAAAGGCCTTGAGAGCCTCATTGTAATCATATTCTTGCGAATGAGCGTAGCTGTCACATCTCTTCTCAGAGATAAGCCACCACCATTCTAGCAAGCTTGTTTTCCGCTGCATTTTACAGTTTCAGCTTATTTCCTTATTGAATAGAAAAACAATTTTACTATATCTCTGTTATTCTGTGTTAAGAATCTGGTAATAATATGTAGTCATTTCATTATGCTCATAAAATTCGGATCAGTGGTATCAGAGTGGTCTGCTCCTTGTCATCTTAATGCATGTCCCCAACAAGGTTGGAGTACAAAGAGTTGGGTGTTGAGCTTGTTTCTCGTGAGGACAAAAGCTCTCACATGCCCAAGCAATCTCTCATGGAAGGAGAAAATAAAGATGACAGGACAGGAGATCCTTTCAAATTGTTGATTGAGGAATCCCTCATGCAACAGAGGAATGAGATGATGGATAATTTCGTGCAAATCCTTCGGCGGCTACCAACATGCGACAGATCTTCTTCAAGAGGAGGCACCGCCCCCTTCAAGGTACAAATAAACTTCGATATTCCTATATTTGAAGGTCAGATAGACACAGATTTTGTAGACAAGTGGTTGAATCTACTAGAAGGGTATTTTTCTTTCCATAACTTTTTGAATAAAGAAATTATTACTTTTGCGCTCCTCAAAGCCATTCCCCATGTCAAAGATTCGTGGGAAACTTTCTATGAGAAAAAGGAAATAGAGGAACCCTCATTATTTACAATCATGACCACCTGGGAATCTTTCAGGGATGTTATTAAGGAACAATACTACCTTGTCAGAAGTTATGACGACTTGTATACCAAATGGACCACACTGCGACAAGAAAGAGACCAAGCAGTGCCAGATTTCATAAATATCTTCCATACCTTGTGCACCAAGTTGGGTATCAAAGATTCAGAGTGACATATGGTGCTCAAGTATTGTGGTGCTCTACATAGATACATCCAGAACAAAATGGAATTTTTGGACATCTCATCCTTGGGTGCGGCCTACCGATATGTCGTCAAAATCGAGCAAAAGCTCAAACAAAAGATGCGACAATTTGGGTTGGGGAACCCCTCACAACAAAAGCTAGGAAAGGGTGGCCCCAACCCATAGAACAAAGGACAGAGAAAATATTGATAGCATCAGGAAAACCAGTCCAAGCCGCAAGCAAAGAAGGACACCATAAAGACAAAGAAAGATACCGGGAAGTGGTGTGACTTCCATAAGAGCCCTTGGCATAAAAATGTTGACTGCCACTCGAAGCAGTCATTGGTGGCCGAATTGAAAGCCTCTGAATCAGATGCAGGTTCTGACTCTAATTCATAACTAGAAAGGGGAAGATGGATCATTGACGCGGAACCTAGTGCCACCGTTGCTACCACCAAGCTCCAACATGGTGAACCAGATGAGCCAGAAGAAGGAGAGTGCCTCTTCCATTCACAAATGTGGGTAAAAGGAACCCTGTTGCACTTCATCGTTGATAGTGGTAGCCAGAAGAACCTCATCTCAACATAGTTCATCAAGCAGTTGGCCCTGCCGACAACGCCGCACCCACAACCTTGCACCATTGGATGGCTCCACTAGGGAAGTGATCTCCGCATCAACCAACAATGTCGACTGTTGTATGACATCAAGCCCTTCAAAGATGAGGTATTGTGTGATGTTTCTCCTCTCAAAGTTTGTGATGTTATTTTGGGCCAACCTTATTTATGGAAACGTCATGTTGTATATGAGTCCAGGCCTCGTAGTGTTATTATTACTTTGAACAGGAAATTGTACAGGATACCCGAGGTTGTCCTACCTAGTGCTATTTCCTTGATCTATGCTAAGAAATTCAGGAAGGTCGTCTCTCAGACGGGGAATTTTGTCTTCTTCATGATTCACTCTCAGAATGAGAAAAATATCACATCCACATCCAGGGTCTCTGCAGCCGACCTCTCCACACAGTAGAAGCAAGTAGATAAGGTCATGGAAGAATACTCGGATACCTTCTCCTCACCTACCGGGGTACCTCTGCACTTCCAAGTCAAGCACCCCATCTATATGACCCTCGATGCATCGCTTCCCAATGGGCCATTCTATCATCGCTCTCTGTTAGAGAATGAGGAGATCAAGCAACATATCCAAGAATTTATCCACAAGGGGCACATT
Organism: Picea sitchensis; assembly: GCA_010110895.2. NCBI lineage: Eukaryota > Viridiplantae > Streptophyta > Pinopsida > Pinales > Pinaceae > Picea > Picea sitchensis. The sequence goes on along the minus strand of SNQJ01S0021854.1, from coordinate 21,094 downwards.
CATCCTATCTTGTCACCTTGCGGGATCCCAATCATGCTGGTACAAAAGAAATATGGAACCTGGCGACTTTGCATTGATTATCGGGATCTGAATAAAATCACAGTCAGAAACTGGTACTCGATTCCCTGAATCGATGACCTCCTTGATCAGATCATGGGCGCCAAATACTTTAGTAAGATTGATCTGAAGTCTGGCTACCACCAGGTCCCGATAGAACAAACAAATATATGGAAGACTGCCTTCAAGTCAAAGGAAGGACTTTTTGAATGGTTGGTCATGCCCTTTGGTCTGACAAATGCTCCAACCACTTTCATGAGGATGATGGACGATATCCTGTGACCATTCACCAATACTTTTGTAGTGGTGTATATGGATGACATTCTCATTTACAGCAAGACTTAGGCCGAACACTTGTGATGGACGAGCATCTCAGACCATCTACCAATACTTTTGTAGTGGTGTATATGGATGACATTCTATTTACAAAGAAGACTTTAGGTCAATTGACTGCAACATATTTAACAAGTTCCTGCGACACCCCTCATGACAACACAAGATATATGCCAACTTGGAAAAATGTTCTCTTGGCATGGATCGGGTCCATTATCTTAGGGGTTACACTGATAAACATGGTATACATGTGGATCCAAATGCACTGGTCATTCAGGACTAGCCCCAACCACACTCCACCGAAATGAGCTTCCTTTGGCCTGCAAGCCAACTTCTACCGAAGTTTCTTGTTGGTTTTCTCCCATATTGCATGGGACCATAGCCAAATAACAAGGGGTGGTGGGTACACATTTTGGGGTCGGCCCCAACAACAAGTGTTCAATGATTTGAAGCAACGCTTGTGCTCAACCCTAGTAATTTCACTACCAAACCTGCAACAACCCTTGGATATTGAGACTGATGCTTCAGACTATGTTGTGGGTGTCGTTCTCACACAGCACAACCACCTTGTGTCCTATCATAGTGAGACACTATCAAACGATGTTCGTAAGTACCCTACTTACGACAAATAAATGTACTCCATTGTGCAAGCCTACCGCCAGTGGAGACATTACATTCTTGGGAGGGAGAGAGTCATCCACACTGATCATAAGCCACTGCAGTTCATGCAGATACAAGGAAAATTGCAAAATGACTACCATCAAAATTGGTCCACATAATTGCAACAATTCCACCTCAACATCAAGTATAAAACAAGAAGCACCAATTGCGTTGTTGATTTCCTCAATAGACCACCAGTCGCGACACTCACCACGGTGCTAGACTCTTGCGAACATGAGACCTATGGATGGCCCCAACTCTATGAGACAGACCCAGACTTCGCCACCACCTACCAAATGTTGGGTGCAAAGGCAGTAGTCATTAATTTCCATCTTCAAGATGGGTTTTTGTGTCGTCTAGGCCATATCTGTGTTCCATCAAGCGAGTGAGCGAAGATGATATGGGAATCCCACTACAGTCGAATGGCAGGACACTTCAGCATTGAAAAGATAGTGGTGATGCTACAAAAACATTTCTACTTGATGAAACTTCGACAGGAGGTCAACAAGTATATCAGGTCTTGCACTGCCCGTGCTATTGCCAAACCAATAACTAAGAAATAGAGCCTGTACACCCCTCTTCCTACTCCTAACAGGCCATGGGAATCCATCTCAATGGACTAAATGTCGGGCCTCCCGTCCACCAAGCGGGGAAATGAATGTGTTTTTGTGGTTGTTGATCTCTTTTCTAAGATGGTGATTCTGGTTTCTTGCAAGAAGAGCATCACAATAGAAGCCACTGCCAAGCTCTTCTTTGAACGAGTTTGGGTACATTTTGGAATCCCACAAACCATTGTATCAGATCGGAACAATCGATTTCTCAGCACATTCTGGTCGAGCCTCTGGTCACTGCTGGACAACAAGATCACCAAATCCATGGCCTTCCACCCTAGGACAGATGGCCAAACCGAGGTCGTAAATCGAATGACTGTGCATATCCTGCGCATGTATAATTCCAATAACCCTCACACATGGGATTAGAATTTTCCCTATGTCTAGCATATCTACAACCGAGCCCTACATAGTTCAACCGACCACAACCCCTTTCAGGTGGGGTTGGGATTCCAACCATTGGGTCCCATAGATGTTGCACTTCCCCTTGTGGTCATCTCAACCGACTCATCTTCTTCTCCAACTGAGGTTGACAAAGCCACCCAGTTCATTGAGAATATCTAGAACATCCGCTAATAGGTTTAGGATATCCTATAGAAGTCCAATGATAAGTACAAGCAACGCCATGATCAACATCGGGTGTCACATAAGTTTCAGGTGGGTGACAAAATTTGGTTGCACTTGCAGAAAGAACGCCTTACAAGACCCCATCGAAAGCTTCTCCCACTCTGTTATGGGCCATACACCATCACCAAGGATGTGGGGGATAATGCTTTTGAGCTCATCATTCCTCCTTTCCTTGGCCTGCACCCAGTGTTCAACGTGGACCTCCTTCAACCTTATTTCCCACCATTATTGGACACCTCAGACATAGCAGAACAACTGACACCAACAGAGCTCAACCTCGACTGCATACAATATGCATCCAGTGATCATATTGTGGACACACATATCAAGGGCACTCAACAACAAAGGATCAAGATTTTTTGAGTCGTCAAAGCAGGGCAGCTCCTGTACCAAGGCAAGTGGCTCACACRGAKAAACATTATGTAGAAATTTCCTCATCTAATGGGGGGRATCAATGMAATGGATASCATTTCTTCCTAAGGAGGGAGGATTGATCCAGGTGGATATCGGTGGCCACCCACCTTTTCCAGTTGGCTCAAAACAACTTTCTAGCAATTTTGATAATTTACTATTTTTAGCAATTTTTTGGGTCCTGAACTTCCAAAGCCGTTTTGAGGCCCTCGGATAGATCTTTCCAATGGGCTATCATATGCCTAAAACGGATATCGGATGCAAAAGTTACGACCATAGGAAGTTGATGTACTGACTTACCCAAAAGGGGCCCACATGACTTTTGGCGCTTCATCTCCTAGGGTTAGGTTTTTGGATGTTGAAGGTTTTTGAAACTCTTGTTTATTGTAAAAAGGCCTTGAGATACTAATTATAATCATTTTCTTGCGAATGAGTGCAACCGTCACATCTCTTCTTAGAGATAATCCGCCACCATTCCAACAAGCTTGTTTTCCGCTGCATTTTACAGTTTCAGCTTATTTCCTTATTGAATAGAAAAACAATTTTACTGTATCTCTGTTATTCTGTGTTAAGCATCTGGTAATAATTTGTAGTCATTTCATTCTGCTCATAAAATCCGGATCAAAATCATCCAAATACTTATATCCTTGAATTTAATTTAATTAAAGAAATTATTAAAGTGAAGTTATTTTATTTAGTAAGTTGCGTTTTATTTAAGGAAATGATTTAATTATCATTAATGAATTAAATCATAGTCATTGATATCAAGTGAGGTGAGAAATGATCTCAACCATCAATCACTTTGGATATTATGGTTAATTTATAACTCAATCTTATAAAATCAAGGATAGGGTCAAGGAGGAAGACACTTTGCTTGACAAAACGATCAAGAGAGATTGATTTGACACATAGAGTATTGGATCACCAAGGACTATGATTCAAAGAGATCTTGGATAGGTGGAGAAGGACTTCCATCTAGAGATATAGGCCAAAGGAAGAGATATAATCATCATGCAACAAAAGGATCATCCGCCGCAAAACAATGCAAGTATTCTAGTACAGTAGCGTAGTTAGCACGGGTTTCAACTTTACAGTCGCACATATAGCACAAGAAATTACATATATCAACGTAACAATCATGTGTTTGTCGTATAGGCTCATATAGTAGGTTTGGAAAAAAAAATCATCCAGTCAGGTTTTGATGTATTTTGTCTCTTTTCTATTTGGGCCATTTTCCCAGTAAGGGAACCCTTGTAAGATTTCAAGTTATTTGAATAATAAGCTTAGTTGATGGGAATAATATCTATGTGTCTTTTGCATGAGATTTTTTGTTTCCAATTTTTCTTCCCCTATATTTATTTTATTTGAGTTGAATATTCCAACAATTTATTTTTGTTTTGTGAGATGCTAATATGATTAAAAGTAAGGAAATCACTAGATACTAAGATACCTAGGTGTCAAAGTAAGATAAATTTCAATAGTTCCATGTATTATGGTGAGGACAAATGTTGTGGATTAAAAGTGGAGTTAGTATGGTCAAGTGTGGTAGATTCATCCAATAAAGCCAATTATCCTAGAGTTGGTGGAGTTTTATTTAGTACTATCATAAGGAATTGAAATAGGCAATGGAACCTAGAAAAAAAAATGATTCTTTAGTCTATTGTGGATATAGTAAAAACTATGAGGAAAAAAAAGGGTTAGTATAAGTTTTAATGGAGGCACTATTGACCCAAAAATCTGCTTTGGGCTCAACATGTTATTCATATTTTGATATCTTCTTGAGTTGGCACGAGGGTTTCTCTTTGCAACCCATTAAATTCCAGTTCCAGTCAAATGCAGTGGTAGGAGTCATAGTTACTATGGAATTTTCCCATTAAATAGTATTAGTGGGTTAAATTTAGAGGTTTATTTGAGCACATAGTGACTTATCAGACACTATAAGAGTATCAAGCATCAATTTCAAGTCACTTGGTCTCACTTCAAATCAATTACAAGGTGTCAAATTCAGTTTTTTCAGTGCCTCCATTATCAATCAGAGGTATAGTAGGGACAAATGGATTTCAAATTCACTGTTTTACGTAGACTACTATTACCTATTTGGACATATGAATAACATTCATCAATATCATTATGTCCAATGACATCTTATCGACACCCAAGAGGGCTCAATCCAGCCTTGTTCAACTTGTTTTGAAACCATAATATTTTTCTCTAGGGGATCTCATTATTGCAGCGCAGTGGGAAGACCCGAGGTTCAACATTAATTCAGCAACAAAACCCTAAAGATACCAACCCTTTTGACATCACCCGCAAGAAAGTGAAGTCTCACCTGAGGTATCTATGGGGATTGTTGTTAAAATTTTGATTAAGAAATTAAGAGTATTCATAATTCTTTAACATTTAATTCATAACACAGTAACTGCATGCATGAAAATCACTGGAAGAAATACATTCACAGTATAAACAAGGATTTATCCTAGGAAACTCTCTTGAGGAAGAAAACCCAACATAACTTCTTCAATATAGATTCATGAACCAAGTACAATGTCAGAGGGAGATATCCATGAATATAATATATACATAAGATAAAATAGAAACCCTATTTGAAGTACTTCCTTCCTTCCTTTGTTGTACACAAGAGGACCTTCGCTATATCCAGAAAGCACAATAGGAGTGCAATTTCTTGATTGCAAATGAGGGAGAATAATTCTCTATTTGTACTTTAAGTGTGCCGACTTGACAAAGTTCAAATAAAAAATACAATATCATTTGATTTCTTGAGCCAGCATTACAAAAATATTTTTGCATTATTCTTTTAGGGTTTTGACTTAATCAAACACAATAAGAATATCTTTTGAAGCTACATAAAACATCAACACTCCCTCTTAGAAAGGAATGTATTATTTTTGAATGATCTTCAATATTGATTTTGTATGTCTGTACTCTGGAACATTTACTTGTTGAATTTCCTTGAATCTATCCATCACTAGAATTTTTGTTACCATGTCATGCATCTGGGACCTGATCATCATATGTAGCATCTCTCTAGTGGCCACAAACTCATTTTCCTATCGTACCTTATGTGTATAAGTGTCCTTTAATACCTTATGTCATTACGGGACTTCATCTATCTCACAAAAAACTAGGCATCTAGATCACACAGAACTAGGTAACTATCCAGCTCACATAGAACTAGGAAACTATCCCTAAAGCTATCCCTACTGGTTGGCACACCAGGCATCCATCCCACAGTAACTAGGCATCTAACCATGAGGGTTAAGAGATCTAGTGTGCACACACTAGCCATCTATCCCAAGTTTAGGAATCCTCCAACCACACAAGTTGGCCCTCCAGGTTGAAAGTTGGGCATATTTCAACCCCGAATGTTGGGCATCCTGACCCTGTGTGAGATCGGGCTGACTTGTGCCATAGTTAGTGGCGTGCACATGAATTACTACCCATTTTTTCCACACTTTTCATTATACTACCCCTATAATCACTTATGTAACTCATCACTCCCTCTTATGAGGTAAATCCTTCTGGACCACGCCAAGCTTGTCTTTGAAATACTCAAACTTTATCTTTGACAGAGGCTTGGTCAACACATCGGATATCTTCTTGTCTATGGAAATATACTGGAGCTTCATAGATCCCTTTTTCACTAAGTCTCGTATATAATGGTACTTTATCTCTATATTCTTTGACTTTTTATGAAACACGGGGTTCTCAAACAACTTTATGAAAATTCCGTTGTCACAAAAGATACAGGTCACCTCCAACTCGAGATCAAACAACCCTGAAAGAAACTTTCGAAGCCACACAACTTCTCTACTACTTGAGCATGCTACTATATATTCTACCTCAGTCATAAAGAGTTCCACACTAATCTTCTTTCTGTTGAGACACGATATCATAGTTGATCCCAAACTAAAGCAACATCCTTATGTACTCTTACGATCTGTGACACGACTGACCCAATTTGAATCAACATAGCCTTGCAATCTTATCTTACGATCTGAAACACAAATGAGTCCATAGTCAAATGTACCTTTCATGTACCTCAACAAGTGTTTTTCCATAATCAAGTGAACACATCTTCGTTCAACCATATACTGACTCAATGTGTTCACCGCAAAGCATATATTTGGCCTTGTCTTTGTCAGATACATCAATGAACCAACCATTTTTCTATACATGGTGGAATATGCTATCTCTGAAGAAGTATCACTCAATAAATTCAGTTTCTTCACCATCGGTGTAAGCATGGATTTACAATCCATCATTCTGAATCTCTTCAGGATTTCCACAACATATTTTCCTTGGTTAAGGAAAATATTGTCTACTTCATGTCACACCTCTAGACCCAAGAAATAATGCATCATACCTAGGTCTTTCATCTCGAACTTTGAAATAGTCTCCCTCTTACACTCAACAATGAGCTTCTCATCCCCTGTTAGAAACATGTCATCCACAAATAACAACAATATCACTCATGTACCATCCACAACCTTGTAGTAAAGGTTAGCATCTACTTTACTCTTGGTAAAGCCAAAGCTCAATAGAAAACTATCAATTATGTCGTACCACATCCTAGGTCCTTTCTTCAATCCATACAAGGCCTTCTTTAGTCTGCACACATGTTTCTATATGTCATGTTTCTCGAATCCTTGTGGCTTCTCCACATACACTTCCTCTTCCACTACACCATTTCAAAAATGTTGTCTTTATGTCCATCTGATGTACCTTCCATTTCTTCACTACAACTATCACAACTATAGATCTGATTGAAGTGTATCTTTCTACAAGATAAAATGTATCCTCATAATCTATTCCTTCTTTTTGGGAGAAACCATGAGCCATGAACCTTGTTTTATACTTCTCGATACTGCCATCTATTGAATTCTTCATCTTGTGTATCCATTTGGAACTCACTACTAACTTCTATTTCGGTCTTGGAACCACATCCCAAACATCATTCTTCATAATGGATTGGTACTCAATCATGGCATCCTTCCATACTTTCTTCTCTACATCCTCTTTATAACAAGTTGGTTTTTCATCAATGATATCACATAAAAATGCCACATAACTAGAATATGGTTGTGGTTTCTCTCTTTCTATGAAAGATCCATCTGGAGCACCATACTTTTCTGCATCCTAAGTCATCTCTCGATCCCAAGATGGTATTATTTTATTTGTAATCATTTTTCGAGGTGGATATGCAGGTATTTGTGGTTCTTCCATGTCATTATCCTCTGGAACATGACATTCTAGTGTAACATCATCATCTACGTCTATTTCTGAAACTCAATGAGCTTCAGTCTCTTCATCGTGAACCTCGTCTGAATAATTCTCCCTTGATCTATTGAAAGTTGCATCCTCATTGAAGGTAACATCTCTGCTAATCTTGATCTGTCTATAACTAGGGATGTAAACTCTATACGCTTTCGATGTCTCACTATATCCAACAAATATACCCTTCTTTCCTGAAGGATCCAACTTTGATCTATTATCCTTGGGAACATGCACATACATTGGACAACCAAATATATTCAGGTGGTTGACCTATATCTTTTCTCCTATAAACTTATTCTATCATTTTCTTTACAAGTGCACTGTTAGGAATTCTATTCTGCACATATACAGTAGTCCTGGATACTTCTTCCCACAAGTGTGAATGCAATTATTGATCATGAATCATAGCCTTTACTGCTTCCATTATCATCTTGTTCTTTATTTATTCCACACCATTCTATTGAGTATTGTTGGGAGTAGTGAGCTCCCTCTTAATCCAAACTTCTTTACAGAAAAATTTGAAGTCATTCAATGTGAAATCTCCTCCATTATTTGACCTCAAAATACTTATCTTCTTTTCAGAAAGATTTTCTACAAGAGCTTTGAATTCCTTGAACTTGTTGAATAATTCATTTTTTTCTTTCAAGAAATAGATCCAAGTTTTGTGTGAGAAATCATCAATAAATGAAATATAATATACATACCCACTAAGTGAAGTGGTTTTCAATGGTCCACACATGTATGAATGCATGATTTCCAAAATACCTTTGGCTTTGTTTTCACTGCTTGAAAATGAATTCTTCACGTTCTTTCCTTGTGCACATCCCTTGCATATACCATCATGATTCCCATGAATCTTTGGAAAACCTGTCACCATCTTGCTCATGATCGATAATGATTTGTAATGTATGTGAGCAAGTATTCTATGCCATAGCTCACTTGGATTTATTGTGTTGTGTACTAATGTTGAATCTGAGTGTCCCCTTAAATTGTATAGACCTCCTTCTGAAACACCAATCACCATAGCATCATCAATAGACTTTCCTCTTGGTCACATAAGAACTTCACCATCAACAAAAGAAACTATGAATCCTTTCTCATCAAATGATGAAATAGAAAGGATATTCTTCTTCAAACCAAGTACATAGAAAAAATCTTTCATCTTCATAGGTTTTAGGGAATCCAACCTGTAGGAGGCGTATACTACCCATTTAATGGTATATTGATAGTCATCATCGAGATTCACCTTATGAGGTGAATCCTTATGAACCATATTTGAGAGAGAATCCTTATAACTAGTCATGTTCTTAGAAGCACCACTATCAACAAGCCATGTGTCATTTCCATGAGTGATTTTCCCTGTAAGAGTTGATATCAATATATATTATTCACTTGAATCATTTTAATTTGTTATCTTCCAAGCAGGTTCATCGTATTCTATGGAATGAGCATGTTGTCTTTTATTCTTTCCTTTTCTGATGTGATCTTTTATGTGAGGAAAATTTCTTGCAATGTGTCCCATCTTCTGGAAGTTGTATCATTTGTAACTTGAATAATCTTTGAGTCTTTTGTGTCTTTTGTGAATTTTGAAACTTCTTGGGGGTATGGACCTATTTGATTCTCTTTCATTTTCTTGCATGTGCTTCTAGTGCTTGATTTTCATCATCACCCAAATTTTCTTCTGTTGTTTCCAATCTAGCTTATTCTTGAGTGCAATCTTCCCATAGCCTGCTAAACTTTGTTATCTTTATTCTGGAATATATTCCTTGAATAAATGATCCCCAATACATTGGGATACCATTTAATGTAGTCATTACTAGTTCAAATTCTTCAACTGTGTCTCCAATGGATTCAATCTATTCTTTTATCTGTGACACCCTCGTGAAGTAGGATTAAGTGGTTTTTGAATTCTGCATCTTCACATTCTTGAGTTGTGTCCTTAATGTCATCTTTTGGTTGATATTATTTCCTTCATATAATCAGGATAAGGCATCAAACATATTCTTTGGAGTCTTCAATGATGATACATGAGGGATCAAGTGATCCTTGATAGAATCTGCAATAATCCTCTTTTCTTTAACCATGTTATTTTTGTGTCTTGCCTTAGCCTCATCTCCCTTTGGCTCTTCAACCTATTTTTAAATGAAGATTTATAGATCATTTTCTTCTAGAATGAGCATCAATATATATTTCCATGCTCTAAAGTTATCATCCCCTTCAATATTTTCATCAATCTTGGTGGTAGAAATCATTTTTCCCTAGGATCTTGAAAAAATATGACAAAAATTGAAATTTTGCAAAAAATGAATTTTGAATTTACCAGTGAATGTGTTATGCCAAGGAAACCTCCTTGGTTAATTTATATTGACCAATGTCTTTCATAAATTGGGTAAAATCATCACCTAGGGTTTCATGAGGAGACCCTAATTTTTCAAAACTCATCAACTGAAAAATTGAACCAAGGAATAGGTGCGCTATGCTTAGTCAAGCCTTTATGAGGTCTTGTCTTGCCAAACGAGTTCCTATAGACTATGAAAATTCCCTCTTTCATGTTTTCTCTGATACCATGTTAAAATTTTGATTAAGAAGTTAAGAGTATTAAAAACCATTTAACATTTAATTCATAGCATAATAACTACATGCATGATGTTGGAAGCAGGCCAAATCAGAAAGAAAGGTTATTTTGGGAAGGAAGGCATGCACTAGGAAAGAGATAGTTGGAGAGAAGAGAAGCACACACGCATGCATGGAATACCTAACAACATTAGGGTTAGGGTTTTTGTAATACATTGTAATGGATGATGAGCAAGAAACGTATATATAGATATGCTTAGGGATTCTTTAGAGATTCGATGGAGGAGAGATAGAGTCGAGATTAGAGAGTCTGGAGAGACGACGGGAGGAAGGAGTCCTGTTTTGATAACTAGTTTGTAATACTCTATGATACGACCTATTTTGTAAGTAGTTGAGCTATAGAGGGCCATAAGGGTAGATATTGAGGGTTACATCACAGGTTGAGGATCCTGGTGTGATCTAGTCTGCCTCATAATAGATCTCGACCCGACTGAGGATGAGTTGTAAAGTGCACAACGTTGTAGATTTGGAGCTGCCATAATAGAAGAGCTTAAGAGCCAGATCTTTGTGGATGTATCCCAGGGGGGGTGAACCACGGTAAACCATGTGTTATGTGATTGAATGCTTGTGTCTCTTTTATTTTTTATGAGTATATATTAGCATGATGAATGAATGAGTCGATTATATTACATGCATAATTGGGAATGATAGTATATTTCTTTAATAAGTTAAATAGAACTCTCACTGCACACTTCTCAGATCTCCACTCAATCCTAGACTGCAAACACTTGAGTATTGCAGTCACACATTAATACTATCTCGAGTGAGACTATGCAGTGCACTGCACACCGCGTTTCCCTATGGTTTACCAGGAGGGCCGATAGTTTTAGAGGAGTTGTTGAAACCCTAATATACTTGAACCTGGGTCAATCATGTTAAAGGTATAACACATAGATATAAAACCAACAAATGGTTCCATTTTCGGTTGGCACAGTATAGGATTGAGTAGATGGGATCTGTTGAAAATTTGTTAAAAGAAACGTAAGATCTACGGAAGGTGGGTCAAGAGAATACTAAATCAGACAACAAGAAAGATGAGAATGCACCACTAGAAGGGGATGTTGAGACCGTGGAATCCCACAAAAGCATATATTGAAAGATGGTTGAAGACAAAGGAGCTGGAGTTTGTGCAGAAAGATAATAGAAACCCTATAGTAACACCATGCAAATACCTTGAGAAGTATGTGTTTACTGATCTACATGAAGTATTTTTCTGTGATTTTCCACACTTATTGCAGGAGTGGATATTGAGATTGAAGGATAACCGCGCAGCAAACTGGATCCGATAGTTAGAGTGGACCTCAGTTCATATTGAGAAGGTACAATAGGTGAATAAAAAATTCACTCTCACAGTAGATTTTTGGCTCGACAGTATTGTAGTAGGCTTTATAACAGAATTTGCAGTAGATACCACAAAGTTGTACAACACAACAGAGAAAGAGTTTCTACGTGGGCCTTGAAGAAGGTATATTAGTTCATTGTATACTTCTATTAATATATTTCTATATAACAAAGGTGTAATGACAATGGAATCAGACAACTAAACTTCCCTGCGTGCATGGGGGAAGGGGGGAAGCACCGACAGAAAGAGGATAAATGGAAGGAGAAGTGGATGAAGGAAATAAGGAGGAATCCTTGGACCCAATCATGATGGATGACGACTAGATCAAGCAAAACATGGTGACAGCTGGAAATACATGCAGTGGAGTACCCTACCAATACAAGGTGAACACCAAGAAGAGATCCATAGCCGCGAGGGAAGGCTTAGCAAGTGATGAATAAGAGGTAGAGGATCTTTTGGCTATGGAGAAGATTGAGGAAATCTTGCATACAACATATGAGAGGAAGATGAGATGTCCAAGAGCAGGCAACAATCCTATCCATATTAATGTCAGTGTGGAACCCATAAACCCATGTACGACTAACACACCAAAAAGAACAACATCATTTAGACAACCAAATTTCGGGAGAAGGAAGATAGCAGGAAGCACATCGACGCAAGGAACAACAACTAGAGGAGCCATTTTAGGAAGCACTATTCAAGTACCTAAATGACACAAAGGTATTAGTTCAACATTCAGGATGGCAGGACATGATCCCACCATCAAGTTACCAGAATTCAAAGGAGAAGCGTCGGAGGACCCAGAAAAACACTTGTTTATCTGTGAGAATATCTAGGAAGAAAAACAAATCATAGACAAGGACACTAAACTTACACAACTAGAGATTTCACTAAGGGATCACGCAATGGATTGGTATATGAGTTTAGAAACAAACAATCCACCAAGGACAACTAGAACAATTGTGGACATCAAGAAATTGTTGATAAATGAGTTTCAAAAGCCAGGTTCAGAGGATCAGTACATGACTGAGGTGATATAAGTTAGACAGAAACCGGGATAAATCATATGGTATATTGACCAGAGATTCAAGAGACTGAAAGGAAATTTGAAGTACCTCGTGACAGATATGCAACACAGGAACTTATTTTTCAATTCAATACTACCACACTTGAAATATCCACTATGACAATAGAAGTTGTAGACACAAGAAGAGGCTCTGCAGGAATCCCTACAATTGGAAGAAAACCAATATCATAATTCAAATCCATCCATTGAAGAGTTGAAGGAGGATTTGAAGAACTTAATGTTCCAGCTAAACTAGAACAAAAGTAAGGAAAAATGAGAATCTGTTTGGTGTACCACATGTAGGACAGAAGGACACCATAAAAACAAATGTCCAACATTCGTGTAGTACATGGCAGCAGGAATGCCAAATCCGTTACCAATAGGAGAACTTTGGTGCAAAATTTGTAAGAACCTGGGCCACGATCCATATCACTTCCAAATGATACAAAAGTACCAGACAGTCCCAAAGAGTTCATATTGAAACTTTTTCAAGTCAGTGGGCCATGATGACAAATATTGTATAACTATGGACTTGATGAGAGAGATGATGCCAAATGCATATAGGGTGTAGGCATAAATGATGACCGGGAAAGTCGCACCTTAGTTTAACCAGGTACCAACCTCATACAACACTACACAAAAATAGTGTAATATTGTGCAACAACCATATAATACCGCGCAGCCATAGTACAACACAACACAACCTTAGTACAATACCGCACAGTACAATCAAGTGCCTCGGTATAATGCGCCACAAGGAGATTGAGATGGATACAGAGGTGGAGGATGAGCAAGAGGAGGCTTTGGAAGAGGTAGAGGACTAGTTGTATGTCACAATTGTCAACAACTAGGACATTATGCAAGAGAATGTCCACTTCCACCAGGGACTTGTATGTATTGTCGATCATCAGATCATGACACAGAAGAATGTCCTACGTTACTAGGGAATATCCAGGAAAAGAAGAATCAGAACAACTAGAATGTTCAATGGATTTCAACCAAAGAAAAGGATTAAGTGTTAGAAAAATAGGACCATGGAGCAATAAAATAAAACAGATGCGGAAACAAAACACAGAAGATACACAATATAATAGAGACACAGATTTACATGGTTCACCCAGTGTGGACTACGTACACCAGAGAAATTACCAGGACCTTCCTTTATTATTATCCAGCATATGAAGGGATACAACCTACAACAAACCCGTTGTAACTTCCTCTTCTTTTTCTCACAGTCTCCTATCTCAGAATATAATATTCGCCATCAACCATAGATGCAATACATTTCCCTCATAAAAGAGGGTTGTCTTCTAGGGAAAAAAACCCTAACATACTTCTGGGGTGTAAATACTTCATGGGGTATAAACACGGTTGAAAGTAAAAGACCTCTGAATTAGGAAGATAATCAGGCTCCAAAACCAACATTAAGGATGAAACATCAACATAGTTACGCATAGAGGAGATAAAATAGGTAATGACGTAGTCCGATAAGAGCCAGTACAACACTAGTGGATGAAGAAGAATGATGAACCAAGGA
>SNQJ01S0021853.1:25357-44923 GCA_010110895.2 Picea sitchensis | reverse complement strand
TTGTTGTGGTTGCGTCTTGTTGGTTGTCCAGGGCGTTGCACAGTTATGTGTGTTGTTACTTCTTCACGCGCGCCCACACCCTAACACACAAAAAAAAAAAAAAAAAAATTTGCACCTGTTACCAGAATGGTTGTCCTAACGACGCAGGTCGTTACATCATGGACCAATTGAAATCAACACCAACAATTTATGTTGATTTAGTTATTAACAAGATCATTTTCAAATCCAAACGAAATCAATAGGATCGTTTTCCAAATGAATAGGACTATATTAAACAAATACAATCGATCATGCTAATCGTAAATTAAATCAAAACTTGTATGTAAATTGATATCGTAATTGAATTAATCGGTTGATAACAGGGTATGTGGGATTTTTCAAACATTTGTTATTGCCAATTGGAGGTAGACAAAATCGATTGACAGTCAAACAAATCATCACTTGAATCAATTTCAAAATGAACTATTAGTCGAGTTTTTCATATGAATTCAACAGAAACAAAATATGTCGATCTGAGCTTGACAAAATATTTTTTTGAAATTCAAAACCAACAGAGCAACATCAAATCTATTTTCGATACCAATCCAACTCATACAAGCAATCGTGCTAACTCAAGACATGCAACAATCATATCAACACAAGAACGAATCGAAACGGTTTGGATTTGACACAATCGTTAAAAATCAACACAGCGCCCGATTATAGCAAGTAGATCTTTTGCATAGGTCAAAGATAATCAAAATCCAAACGAGAATAATGATTCAATGCAGAACAAAGTTGTTTTGAGTTTATTAGATTACATTGTATTTATCAACCCAGTCACTAATAATGATGCACAACACATATAAATGATCATACCAATTTAAGCCCACAAAATCGTTCCAAAATCAAACCATAAGAACTAAATCAGAGCCGATAGAAATCGTACCAAATCAACACATAGCCGTGCTCTGATTTTAGCACAAAAATCTCCTATACAGGTCAGATACAATGAAAATCTTGAACGAAACCAAACCCCATTGATCACATTAATTCAAACCAACATAATTTTTCTAAAGCGAACCACACCAAGTCAAAACCAATATATCGCTTATACTAAACATGGCACAACAAAATTGCATAACCAAATCATAACCACATTTGATTTTAGCAGAATGAATCTATTGTACAGGATCCACAACATAACCGTTTTTGATAATCAAACTATGAAAGAATCATTTCGAATAGTGAACAGAACTAATCGAAACCCAAAAACCAATTCATTATATTAATTCAAGCCACTCCTAAGACGAAATTAGAATTGAAATTCATACTTGGATAACAGAAAACGACTTGGTCATGATAATTTGGAATTGACGAACGTTGTTGCAGCTTCGACATTCCTGAAAACAATCGAACCAGTGGTTTTTTGCTTCTTGTCATTAGCCTGAATCTTGTCCCTTTCTTTTGATAGCACTGTGTCTTGGTCTTCTAATGTTTTGATATTTGATTGCAGTAAGGGGACATCAGTGAAATAACGCTCTATCCACACATTGCATTGGATGCATGATGATTGCTCGCGCTTCGATGACACATGCGAGGGTTTGGGTAAGCCAACAGGGGTTTCATTATGTAGCCTGATTCCTGGGTAGTTAGGATTTTTCTTTAGGCATGGGGGAAAATTATATACATAGTCATAGGGTTGCTCAGAGCATAGACCATGGGAATAAGGGTACTCTCCATCTAGGAAGTGCTCAATATCGGAGTCCGAGTCCTCGCTCAGAACTATGGGCTTTTGATCGACGTTAGTCTTAGGTTTATTCCGAGCAAGTATCGATATCAATCGCGCGTTTTTCTTACCCTTGTTGTCGACAGTAGGATTACCCTTGACTCTCTTACTCACAGGCTTCTTAACATCCTCAGTCTTGTATTTTGTGCACGGGTTGGTTAGGGTATCGGGTAGGTCGATGTCAGGGAAAACCGAGGGTTCGGTAGGGGGTAGGAGGATATGGAACGGCATGGGTGGCTCACCCATAGTCTCACTGACCACAAACTTGTCGATTTGGACAGACTCTGAATCAACAAATCCATTTCGGGATAGAAAATCTTGCCAATTATCATCGTGAAGGTTTAAATGGTGGATGACAATGAGTCTAATCAAACCATGGTGAAACAAGTTGCTTTCATCCTTATCGCGTTTAAACCTCTTAGCCATTTTGTAAAGACTACGCAAGAAGTAATGCGGCATGTTCAAAGGATAACCCATGAAATTCATCAACAATCGGAGGTGATAAAGAAAAACCAATCCATACCGACCTTCACAGGTCACAAATTATTTAACCATTATCAAAAGATCGTGCCACCTGGGTTTAAGAGTGGAAATAGGCATACCTTTGTCACAGGATGTAACCTTTCATGATACGAATAGCAAAGGCCACAACACTTCATCGACTTTGGAGTTTTTAAACCATATTTCCCCTATGGCCAACAATCCTGTAGCAGAGCTTATGAATTCTTCATTGAGTTCAAGCTGAATGTCACCTACTTTATCCCTACACCCATCAAAGGTAAGGGCAAATTACTGTGAAACAAAAAGATTGAAACCCTCGAACCTCTGTATAAACACCATCCAACCATTGTTCTCTAAATCCTTACGGGTGTTATCAAAGAGTAACAGAGCTTGACTACCATTCGGCTCAATACGGACCACTGGTGCCATTGAGAGGAGCACACAGTGAGCAGGGTGCAGGGGTCAGGGTTTGAACATAGTAAACGCAGGGGTAGAATGCTCACAGGCTTACCCGAAAACACCAGGAGTGACCTGGGATAGGGGGAAACATTTATGACAGAATGTGCGAAGGTGGTGGAGCTATTTCGGCCCATGAAAAATAGTGATTACCCACAGTACAACCGCCGACGCATATAACTATTCAAATGACTATGCATATGTATTAAAAATTTATGTCATTCAATCAACCAATGAAACCTATGGTAAGTGGATAAACATTTTCCCGAGCCATAGTTTTAGTTTCAAAACCAAAGCAATAAAACAAAATCATATCATGGGTTTGACCATATGAACTATGTGTTGTATAAAACGATTTATACCAAGGGTTTTGCCACAACACAAATGTGTTTTTATGAAATCAATGTGCTAAGTGAATCGATCAAAGAACATATAAATCCAATCACCAATGCATCATAAACTCGATCAAAAGAATATCACCACAGTCTTGTAAACGAAGTCTCACTAACAAATAAGAATGCCAAAAGAACAATGATCTTAGAATGTTGTCAATTGTGTGACGATAAATAAATTGGAAAACACGATGAACATATAAACAAGACTGATCATAACAATCTAATGACGTTTTTAATATGACTTCAAAAACCAGTGTTTTCACGCTTGCAGTCGTGAAAACGAGAACCAAGGTAAGTGTGAAAACGTATATAAAACAATAGAGTCGTTTTATTGAAAAGATTGCGACGAAATCAAAGTTTGCAAAACACTGGTGTAGGCAGCTTATAAGGACAGTATGAAAAAGCGAATTGGCTGCCAACAAGGTTTTGAGGGTTTTGACTTAACAAACCCTAGAGGACGATTCGATGGTGAAAGATTCCACCTAGCTTGTCCCACGCTTGGTCTCAGAGCTGCAATATGCTCCCACACCATTCTAGTTCTAGATCTACTCAGTTGCAGGAGGATTCCACATCAGTTGCTTGTGCAAATAGAGAGAGGGCACACCAGTTGGGGGTTTCCAGCAAGGGGGGCACACCATTCATTGAGGAAGGATTCATCCTAGTTGAGGAGAAGGGATTCTGGGAATTCTAGGTATTGGGTTTCCTTTGCAGGTGTCTTGGCATCATTCTTGGTGGGTTTCTGAAGTCTTTCAGTGGAGGATCGATTTGTATTGAGAGGGATGTTTTCCCAAGAGGAGGGTGCACCATTATTTGGAGGGTAGCTAGATCTAAGGATCTAGTAGGTATTCTGATGATTTGAGCACTTGGGTTCTCATCGCAGTGTCATGATCTATCATTGTGGAGAGTTTCAGAGCATTTGGAGGCCTCCTTCATCAAGGATGAATTATCCAGGGCTTCAGTCATCTAGTGGGATTCATCATTCAGTGGAGGAGTTCAGATCTACAGAGGTTGAGAGGGATCTTGGAGATTTGGGGAACTGATTTGTTCTTACCATCACCCGATATACTATTTGGCATCTTTCTGGAGGTGATTGGACATCTTTGGCACCAGGGTTGAATTGTTGAGGAGCTTCAGTTATCCAGCAGAGCATGGCATCTTCCAGTAGTGAGGGGTTTGGTACTTGGCATTGGTCTTCATCTCTTATCCAGCCTTTGGAGGCTTATTTTGTATTGTCGAGAGCATTTTGTAGCATTTCATACTTTTTATCTATTGTCTATCATCTTGGCCATCTATTCCATGGTTATCTCTTTCTGTTATTTGATGCATACACACATATAAACACATCTAAACAAATAGATCAGCAAACTGTTTGAAGAAATAACACAACCAGAAAAAGTTTTAAAAAGACACCAAAACCATGATGATCCTTGCATAATGACTTGGGATCATTACATCTCAACTCTTGCATCTTTGTTTCAGATAATCTAATCTGAAGGATGATTCTTTTGTATTTGTTTGCAAGGTGTCCTTGGAGGCACTTGTTGAACTTTCTCTTCTACTTCTATCTTATCTTATTCATCTACCCCTTATACTTATTCTTCATCTTCTTCTTCTTCATCGTAAAGTTGTTCCATTAACTCATTTTCTTCTTCCTTTAATTTTCATCCACCTATTTCATCAATTGTTACATTGACGCTTTCCACAATTTTGTTCAACCTCAAATTGTAACACTTGTATTCTTTCCTTTTACTTGAGTAACCAACAAGTACTCTTGTTTCTACATGAGAGTCAAACTTTACCATTCTGTGATCTTCTCTTTTGATGTAGCATTTACTTCCAAATACTCTGAAGTGCTTCACATTTGTTGGTCTTCCTTTACATATCTCGTAGGGAGTTTTGTCAGTGTTGTTTATAAGCATTAACCTATTTTGAATGTGAACTGTTGTATGCACTGCAAGTGTCCAACAAATATCTGTCAATTTGGAATCCATTAGCATTGTTCGATCCATTTCCTATACTGTCATGTTCTTTTTTTCAACAACTCCATTCTATTGAGGTTTCCTAGCAATGGATAATTTCCTTTTTAGTCCATGTCTGCTGCAGTGGTAAACAAATTCCTTTGAAGTGAAATATCGTCCATTGTCAGATCTCAAACATTTTATTTTTGAATCCATTTCATTTTCAAACATTTCCGTGTAGACTTTGAAGTTTTCAAAAGCTTATGACGTATTCCTGAGAAATAAAACTGCAGTCATTCTTGTATAATCATCAACTAATAACACAAAGTATTTATCACCTCTTAAACCCTTTGTTGTAGTTGGTCCAACTAGATAAATATGCACAATTTCCAGTGGTCTTGTCGTTGAATATTCCTTTGATTTAAACCCGGTGTTTGTTTCCTTTTCCTTGTTGACAATGCTTGCATAAAGTGTTGGTTGGTTTCGTGATCTGGGGCATTTCTCTAACTTCTTCCTTCTTAATTAATTTGACAAGGTTATAAAAGTGTATGTGACCCATTATTCCATGCCATAGCCAACCTTCATCTTCTTTTCCTAGACAACACTCTTCATTTCCAATTTCACTTAAAACATTTATTTTGCATGTAGTTCTTGCAGCGATTGTAATCAATTTTCCTGAACCTTATTTTCTTATCTCACACTTTTGTGAATTGAAATTAATTTTATGACCTTGGTCACACATTTGAATCACACTTAGATGATTATTTTTCATATCTTCTACTAGTAGAACATTTTTTGTCTTGGTATTCTTGTTTCCAATTCTAACCATGCCTTTTCCAATTATTTTAGTTGAATCATCATTTTTTAAGGAGACTGATCCATCTCTTTTATTTTTGAATGTAGGAAACCTATATTTATCACCTTTCATGTGTTTTGAATATCCATTATCAACATACCAACCACATTTATTCTTCTTATCTTGTAGAGTGGTTGTGCATTCTTCATTTCTATATTGATTCTTCTTTCTTATCCATGTTCTCTTTTGAGGTTCATGTATGTGACTATTGTTGTTCTGTTATGGTTCTCTAGGAGGGACTATCATTTTGAAATCTTTGGCCATGTGTCCAATTTTGTTACACTTATATCATTCCACTTCATTTTTCAAGGATTCAAACATGTTGTAACTTCTTCTATGTGTTTCACTAGGCATTCTTGGATAACCCTTTTGTGTATGAATTTCAAAGTTGTTTATGTTCCTGATGTTACCTCTGCAATTCATAGATTTATGTCCAAAATTATTGCATGCATAACATAAAATAAAAAACATAGTTTGATACTTGGGAGTTGAAGATCTTTTGAAAGGATATACTCTTATGAATCCTTCTTCTTCCTGAGGCCTATCTATCTTTGTCAGTCATTGATTCCGAAATATGAATCTTCTCGGTGGAGGAGAGTCCCTGTAATATTCCTTGTAAGTTTTCCTATCCCCTTTGATTTTTTATGCATAGTGTTTTAGATATGTTTCTTCTTATTTTGTTTTGGAGATTGATCCCTTTTCTGTCTGATTATATCCAATTCTAGACTTGTCATGATGAGGCTTTTGACTCCTGATAATGTCATCCAAAAATTTTGAGTTGTTTTACATATTTTTCTTTTGAAAATACTTTCTTAATGTTACAATCTCTTCTTCCAAATTTTCAATGATCTTGTCTCTTTATTCTAGATATTCTTTGACTGTTTCTTCAATTCTTTTATCTTCTTCTATTTGAACCTTCAAATTTGTGATCATTTGTTATTTTTCCTGAGTGTCTTCTTTCTTGTCTAGTTATTCTTGTAGATTCTTGTTTTTCTTCTTTTCTCTTCTTATAACTTCTATGGCAGTCAACAATTCTTCTTGGTAGTCAATTTATGCCTCTTCATATCCTTCTTTGATGTCTTCTTAATTAGATTCTTCTACTTCCATAAATAGAAATATTTATGGCTCACTGTCACTAACTTCATCTGATGAGGAGATGCCTTCTTTGGTGCATAAGTTTTTCTTGAAATCTTTCTTTATGGTTATTTTTCCTTTATATGTTTGTTTTCAATTTGAGTAATCTTCATCATTCCTATTTTTTTTATTATGAGGACTTTTTTTAGAAAAATGACCAATACAATCACAATTAAAACAAGTCAATGGAAGCTTACCTTTATATTTGTCATTGGTTCCCTTGTTCAATCTTCTGAAAAAGTTGGCCACTTCTTCATCATCTTCCGAGATGTCATTGTTGCTGCTATTTTCGTTTTCCTTTTTCTTTCCCTTTTGATTTAACCTTTTGGATTCTTTGAAAGCTACTTCTTTTATATCTGGATTTTCCTGTTTAGTTCTGATTTCATATGCTATGAATATTCCATGTAGTTCATCCATGCTTATTGAGTGTAGATATTATCTTTCTTCTAGTGCTGATATCTTAGGATAAAATCTCATAGGAAGAGATCTTAATGCATTTTGAACAATTACAAATTCTTTAATTTCTTCTCCCAATCTTATGATTGCATTTACAGTTTCATCGACTTGTAAGAAGTAAGCTGCAATATTCTTATCTTCCTTTATCTTTAGTTGTTTGAACTGATCGCTGTAAGTTTGAAGCTTTTCTACTTTGACTTTTGAATCTCCTTCATAAATATTTTGAAGCGTGTCCCAAATCTCTTTAGCGGATTTACAATGTATAACTTTGGTATATATCGATTCACAAAGACCATTCAGAAGTTCATTTGTGGATTTGAAATTATTTTGACCGAGGTTTATTGCTCTTTCATTTGTCGACAAAACTGCTAGTTCTTTGTATCCATCTACAATCGATTGCAAAATTTCAAATCCTTGTGCCTGTATATATGTTTTCATCCTTCTGCTCCAAAATGCAAACTTTTGTCCATCAAATTGTGGTATTCCATTTTTATACATGTTGTTTATCTCCATGATCTACCTTTTAGTGGTTAAACTAATTTCTAAAGGGACCCTCTTTGATAACAATTGTTGGATTACTAAGAGGGGGGTGAATCAGTAATAGAGAAATAAAATCCTTTTTAACCACAAAAATCAAGTGTTATATCAATGTAGAATTATCATCCAATAGTTGCAGAGTAAATAAACAATGAAAAAATGAGCAATCATAGACATACACGGTACACCAATGTTTTTACATGGAAACCCAAAGAGGGATAAAACCATGAAATGTTTTTTCCTATATGTCTTTAAGAATTAAATTCATTGGAAGAACCAACTTCCTTTTTTTTCCAGCTACAATTGGAAGGAGGCTCCAACCCCCTAGTTTCTCAGGCTACAACCTGAGAGAAGATCCAACTCCACAATTCTATGTTTAAAACCAGAAGTAGGCTACAACCCCCTATGTTCTCCGTCTACAACCAGAATGTGGATACAACCACCTATCCTTGCCCCTTCCAACCTCACTGGCGTAGAAGTAAAATTATGGAACCACTGTCATAGTATCACTATGAGATATACTATTGTAAACCTCTACCAATAAAACTACACCAAACAATATGTAATAACATGTACCAATATAACTACACCAAACAACCTGTAATAACCTATACCAATAACCTATCCCGACATGTACTATACATCAACATGTACCTCAACCTGTACCATAAACAAATGCATCAACCATGCACCAAAACTGTACAAATAACTTGTCACAATAAATTTTCCAAACAACCTATCTCATCAATCTTATCAACCAAATCAAATCTATTCACCAAGGTCAATCACCAAGACAACTTTCAACCATATGCACAAAATCATCAAGAGGTGCATCAACCAAGAATAACACAACAACTCATAATCATCACCAAGATCAATATGTGCTTCTAATAATATACCAAGAAAAGTATGCTACATCATCTATAAACCATGTGTCAACAATACTACTAACAAGTTCCTCCAGCCATGTACCAAGTATGTACCAATCATGAATCCACTACTCATCGACTATGAATCATCAAGATGTACCAACATCATCAAATATACACCTCATGTATGTGCCAACACATCAACTACTTGTCTCAAACATGTACCCAACATGTACCATAACCATATACCAAATAAATATAACAATATAACCATCGAAAAATTCTCTAGCAACCAAATACCATAAACAATTACATCAAACCATGTGCCACAAACTCATTGTTATGCAACAACTATCTGTGACATACCTCAACCAAAATCCCTGATCAATTTCATCATCCAAATCTGATTTGTAACTCTATAATAGACCTGGTGTATATGATCACATACCTGAAAACCTTCCTTAAGTTTAACAACAAGAGACTATCATTTTCATTAAAATTTACTTTAGTCTCACATGACTAATTTTGGATTAGTCAACAACCCTAACTTGAAATAATCATAACTATGTACCTTTAATGAAGAGAGATCTAAAAATAGTACATAATTTTCTTCAATGTCTTTTATGCAATTCCTCCAGGTTTGACTAACTAGAACCTCTCAGAAAAGGAGTTATCGCAAAAATGGCACACCTTGTTGAATTTTGGCTTATTCTAGAGAGATAACTTGTAGAGCATGCCCCGCACGGAATATTTGTTGTATGGATCTAAAAATGGTACACAAAATACTAAAGAATGTACTCTAACCAATATATTTTGTCTTACTAAATTTGGATATGTTATAAATAATTTATTATGCTTTTACCCGAAACACATGTTTTAGACTAGTTTCGGAACTATCCACAAACCTTATTTTCCATGGAGTGTAACACCAAAGATACAACGACCCACAAGTTGAATTTTTTATCACAACTACTTGGATATATTTTCTCAATGGCCGCCCAATTTCGCGGTATGAATCATTTTAGAAAAATATTTATTGTGAAAATGGTGAGATGACCTGTAAATAACATACCTTAGAAAACATCATCAAAAGAATTTATCCTCCCTTGAATTTCGGCCTTCTTTACTTCACCTTACCTCTGAAACTATCCTTAGATATCCTTTGGTTATCTCATTCACTTGTAGATATTCAATATTCTCAAGTGTTATTAAAATGAGACACCATTGACTCTTATTTATACTTTTATGTAGCTTCCTCAAGGGGTTACCTTCTAACCATCTTAAACCACTTTCCTTTTTTTAGGGTTAACCCACTTTTCCACTTAGTAATTTATCCATTAAATTTATTATTTAAATAACTTATTTCATATCCACTTTGACTTATAGTACACTCATCACTTCACTTTATTATTTGAATAATTTCTTATTTGCAACCACTTTGACTACTTTTCCCTTTTGGGGCTTTTAGATGACTCGTGAGGGTTCTCCAACTTCACATGGCCATAACTCTCTAACCGTGAGGAGTTATGTGATGTTCCACATACCACCATAAATTGCATGACATGTATTATCCATCTAAAATAGTCTTACTTTCAAATATATTAAAACACATACCATTATACATCAAATAAACTTGGGTCCATTACCCAAACCTTTGTGCTACCGGAATTCACTACCATACTTTCTTCAAGGATTGACGTCAAATACAACCAACCCAAATAATCAACAATCTAAAGTAACATATGCCCCATCCAAAATACATAGTTTCCACTTAACGGTGTGTCGTTTGTATGTACAGACCGGTGCATTCATAAAAATATACTCACCGTTGAATGGAAGCTATTTATTTTCATCTGTTTGTGCCGAATAAATGCACTGATACATTTCTAAAAATAAATGCACCGGTGCATTTATTTTGAACGCACCATCATAAATAAATAATTTATTTTCAATGGTGTGTTGGTTATAGGGAACACACCGGTGCGTTCATAAAAATATCCACACCATTTAAAATAGAAAAGTTACATATGAACGATGTGTCATTTATATGTATGCATCGGTGCATTCATAAAAGTATATGCACTAGTAAATGGAAACTATTTATTTTCACCTGTGTGTTCAGAATAAATGCACAAGTGCACTATTTATAACTAACACACCGGTGCATTTATTATGAATGAACCAGAGAAAATAAATAGTTTTCATTCAACAGTATGTTGGTTATATGGAACTCATCGGTGTGTTCATAATACTATATGCACTGTTTAAAGAAGATAGTTGTTCAAGTGGTGTGCCATTTATATGTAATGCACTAGTGCGTACAAAATAATAGACAAACCGTGGAAGATAGATAGTGTTACAGTAGTGCGTTCGTGATATATATTGCACCAGTGCGTACACAAATTACTATGCACTAGCTAAAATAAATTTCACTTTTCATGTGGTGCATAAGATATGTGTGCACACCGTGGGAAGTGCATTACTATTTTTCAGGTGCACCAAACATTAATTAATGTTTTTTTGACAAAATTTATGTTTTCATTTTTTGAAATAAATTTCTCATTTACTGAAAAAAATTATGTTTTTATGTATGATGTTGATGTAATTTATATGTTAATTATGGAGAGACGTCAGTGCATGGATGAGCAAAAATAGAGAGTGGACCAGTACAATATGGTTTGGGAGTGGGAGGCTAGAGAGAAGGAGAGGTATTTGTACCCTTGGCCTCGTATTGCAACTATCTGGATCCTCTTGAGGAATGTAGTTCTCCTCAAGTACTACAAGGAGGCTACATACCTTAAGGGGAATTATGCCTTTCTTGTGTAGTTGATCCGTCAATGGGATTCCCATCAATAGGCATTCAGATTCAGTCCTCATCAATGGTATCATCCCACTCAGGAGGGTATTTATTTTATCACTAAGCTATCTACGAGAGGGGAGGATTTTTCCCAGTTTCCTTATGTCCCAGTGGGTGTTGCAACTAAGAGTCATCTTGCCAACTCTCATAGGTATATTTCACATGATATTCCTTCTCCTGGTGATTTTCAGGTGCTTGGTGGATACTTACAGATCGCCTTGTTCGGTGCAGAGGACATTCAATGCCTTTCATTGTTATTGTCGACCATTTCACACTTTAATGGTGATGGTGGGAACATTAGTTGTGCACTTTTATATTATGTGGATGCTTTGATACAGAGGCCATGAATTATTAGGTGGTCTTCCATTTTCTTGAGGCATTTTTTTATAGCACTGGATATATTCCATGCTATGATAGATGGGAGGGAAAACTTCCCATTCACTTCAGAGTTAATTTTCTTTTTTTTAGAGGTTTCCAGAGACGAGACCTAGTTTTTTATGTCGACCTCCTAGGATGATGACTGAGGTGTGGATGCACATGTGGGGAAATATTATTCCTAAGAGGGACATGCATGATTTTCAATCTAGGATTTCCAGGGAGGCACTTGATCTATTATCTAGTGAGGCATATCATGTTTTCATGATGATGTCATGCCATTACGTAGGGATGGATTGGTGAGGATGTATCAACATACTATTCACAGTGGATGAGCCACCAGATGAATGAGGTAAGATTAAAATTAATCTTATACTTTCATTTTATTGTCTTCCTTAATTCGAATAAATTTTATTCTAGTATGTTCTTTAACGTATTTTATTAAATTTTTTAATGAAATTGTCGACTAATTATCAACTTGTGTTATATTTTTCATATGTTGGCACATTTTTTGGAGACATTCCTCCTCCCCCACCACCTAATGAATATGAGGATATGGTTGAGGCTGCGGCGGGTTAGGGTCCCCAGCTGCATATACCATTAGGCACGTGTCGTAGGCCAGATCTCAGATATAGGATGTAGGTGTGTGATAGACTGATTGCAATTTTGGTTGGCGCAAGACTCCTCCCTATCCATATGAGAGACATCAAGGCTGACACTAATCTCTTGCATCTCTGGACAGACTTTCCACGTGATATGATGTCTCTTATGCGTCATATCATTGGAGTTGTCAGGTTACTGGTAGGGATGAGGGATGGCACGTCATCCAACACTAATGATGATGAGGGTGGTGATGATGATCATTAGGGTGGTGATGGTGATGCTTATGCTTCGGTACCTCCTCCTATTCCTCCTCTCGGTGATGGAAATGCTTCTTCTTCAGTACCTCCTCCTCGTCCTTCAGGTGTTTATGTTGATCAGGGTGCAGGTTATCATGGCGATGTTGCAGATCAGGGTGGTGATTGTGCTTCTACTTCAGTACCACCACCACCTCCTCCTCCTCCTCCTCCTCCTCCTCCTCCTCCTCCTCACCTAGATGAGCAGGGCGCATCACTTATTCTTCCACAACATGCTTCACCTGAGAGACTATGACTAGATATATAGTTATAGCAATTATTTGTATTATTGAATAGATCTGTACATTATAGCAGTTACTTTACTTGTTCATATATATATATATATAACATTTTTTTTCTTCATGTTGATGTTGATGTACTTAATTTATATGTTTATGTTGATGTTGATGTTAGGTCATGTTAAATTATTTTAATCTTCAACCTTACTTTGTATCACAATTTCACAAACTAAAATACCAAGTTTATCATGTTTTTGTAGCTAAGAGGTATTCAAAACTAAATAAGTTATGAAAAAGGGTAAATATGTCTTATGTTATTAATTATTTAGTTTGGGAAAGTTAAAAGTAAATTATATTAATCTTCAACCTTACTTTGTATCACAATTTTACAAACTAGTTTACTTGAAAGAACAATGTAAGAATTGGTCCTTATTTCGAGAATATTGTTTTTGTTCATAATGAACTATTAAAAATAGTTATGATAAGCTCAGTTAGCATTTATAAAATATTTGTAATATTTTTACTTCGTCTTAATTGTAATTTGGTCATTTTTTTATATTCCCGTAATTAATACAAGTTTGAAAATCTCTAATTCAACATTTTCTCACTATACTATAAGGACGCATGAATATCAAACTTAACCAAGAAAAGAAAATAAGTTATAAAAAAGGGTAAAGATATTTCTTGTGTTATTGATTAAAGTTTGGGCAACTTAAAAGTAAATTATATTAATCTTCAGTCCTACTTTGTATCACAATTTTACAAACTAGTTTACTTGAAAGTACGATTTGAGAATTTGTCCTCAATTCAAGAACATTGCTTTTGTTCATAAGTTCATAATGAATAATTAAAAATAGTTATGTTAACCTCAAATAACATTTATAAAATCTTTTTGATATTTTAACTTCCTCTTAATTGTAATTTGGTCATATTTGTTTATATTCCCATAATTAATACAAGTCTCAAAATCTCTAATTTAACATTTTTTTACTATACTATAATAATGTTTCTAACAACATTGTCTCCATGGCATTCGTATCTCATAAGTAATCATCCATACTAGCCTCTTTTTTATTGTCTCCATTGCCAACTTCTGAATAACTACTAGTATTGGTGTAGCATTCCTAATTGGTGAATCTAGACGTAGTGGGAATTGAATATGTGGTTGATTCAATCATTCTTGGTATGCTTACTCTTCGAGTTGTGCTCTCATTGCAGCCTTCTCTCAGGTTGAAATTGTTGGGGGTGAAATATAATATGGTACGTAGGTCTCTCATCATCAGTAAAATCCTAATTTCAAAAATATTGAACATTAGTACATCGATGATATTAGTAAGCACAATGGAATAATTTGTTCATTCAAATTACATTATACCGAAAAATTATTACCATCACCGACCAAGGATTGCGGCTGGAAGGTGAAATGTAACAATTGGTAGGGTAAAGTGGTTTTCCATTTTCATCTACCAACTTCTTGCGGTATGTTTCTCCTGATAAGACCTTCCGACCTTTTTGAACCAGTACCAGAATAGTTTAGGCATTTGAACTCGATTTTGAATCAGGATCCTACAAATTTGGATACATTTTTATTTAGATTGACATGGATAAAAACAAATTCAATGAGATAATAAAAACATAAATAAAAAAATTTAAACTTACTGGAGATGGAAAGGAAGAGCTTCGCGATGGACTTTGATCAATATGGAATGGGATGAAATTTGAAGAATTGGCCATTTGATCATATAATAAGGTTTCATCCTTGTATTTCGGAAAAATTAACAATACATTTTCTTGTACATATCTAGATTAAATTTCGAGGAACATACCACAATATCAGTTTGAATATAGTTTTGAAACCATTTTTTAAGAATAAGGCAACATAAAATGTAAAATGTATACTAAAGTATTGCAAGCCATGTGAATTCATCCTAAAAGATAATTTGAGATGAATATAGTATTTTATGTGCAAATAAAAGTTCAAATAAATTTAAAATCATAATGGTGTACTTATAAACCACAAATGCATTGGTCTGCATATGAATAATAATCATCAGTGCATTGAAAAATCAACCACACTGTGTTTCTAGATTTTGTTAATAAAAAACAATTATATGTCGTCGGTGCGTCAAATGATATGGACACATCGGTGCGTAATGTAATATGGCCACACTGGTGCATCTTACATAAACACACCATCATGCGGAAAAAAGTTAAAAAAAAAAAATATGATTTTTTTTAAACAATTAGAGAAAGAGAGGGAATCGAATTTCATAGAGTCATTTAAATACTAAAAATCTATTCACTATTTCATTATTTTGCAAAAATTTTCAGGGGAGAGACTTGCAAGAGAGACATAGGGAGGAATGCTATGGAGGAGAAAAATACTTTGGAACCACAATATTATCCAGAATATGAGAATTTGAAGGGTATGGTGATTCACTCTAAAACCTTTTCATAAAAAAAATTTAATATTAAGAAGGCATTCAATATTTTCATTATTTTTTCCAAAATTTACAGGAGATAGATTTCGAAGAGAGACATATCGGGGATTACTGTGGAGCAGAAGAATACTTTGGAACAACATAAATATTCATAAAATCAATATTTGAAGGATATGGTGATTCACTTAAAACCATACATTCAGAAAAAATAAAATAAAAAAATTCATACTTACCTTAAACCCTTGTTTTTTATGTTTACATGAATTCAAAATTCCACCCTAAGGTTTAACTCCCTCTATCACTTCAGAATTAGGGCTTTTCATTTTAGCTATTTTAGATATAATGTGTTTTTTTTCTATATATAAGTGTTTGGCATGTGATGCAAACATACCACTTATTGCATCAGATCCCAAACACAGTCGACCCTCTGCCTTTTTTTTTATATAACAATTTTCAATTTGACGATTTTTTAAAAAACGTTTTTTGCTTTTCCGATGCGCCTTTTCAACAGAAACGCACTTGTGCATTTATGTATAAGGAACGCATCAATGAAACCAGATTAAAAAAAAAAGAAAAAATCAAATACGGTGCATAAAAAAAATATCAGCGATGTTCTCATCTAAACTATACAGAAAATGTTGTCACATAATTTTTTTAATTTTTTTAACTTTTCTTCTCATCGGTGTGTAATTTTTCTATTGTCTATTTTTATGAATGTTTAATTTTTTTGCTATGTTTTTTTTTCTACTGTAGTCATTGTGATTTCTTCTATATATATCACTGTTGGAATATTGGTTGTTTTCATTGATGTCAACCCTATTCATGGGTTTTGCACCACAAGATTGATGAAGGTATTTGGACATGAAGGACAATGCACATGCATATACAACACCCATGGATG
This sequence comes from Picea sitchensis, assembly GCA_010110895.2. NCBI lineage: Eukaryota > Viridiplantae > Streptophyta > Pinopsida > Pinales > Pinaceae > Picea > Picea sitchensis. The sequence goes on along the minus strand of SNQJ01S0021853.1, from coordinate 28,284 downwards.
GATAGTATACATCATGCTGTTTCTGGTGGTATGTAGAATGTTACGTGGATCCTCATGGTTGAGGAGAAATGAATTTTTGAATAAGACAAAGTAAATTGAAGAAGGAGGTACATGTAGGCCCTGAAGATAATTAAAGAAAAGAATTACAAAATAAGAAAGTGTCAGGTCAGCCCTAATGTTAAAAGGAAGTGACATAAATGGTATAAATAAGTACCATTATACATTCATTTGATACACAAGTCGAATTTCATAGGAAATCATAAGTAAAAAATGTCGTATTTCAAGGGAGGATGAAGTCTTTTGGTGATGTGTTCTAAGGTATGTTATTTTCAGGTCATCTTACCATTTTTTCTATAAATTTTTTCTAGAACGATTGAGATGGTGAAATTGATATGGTATTGAGAACACATATCAAGGTACCTGTGGTAAAAATTTCAACTCTATATTCTCTATAATTATGGAGATACACTCTCTGGAAGATAAGGTTTTTGACCAGTTATGAAGCTAGTCAATAAATAGGTGTTCCGGGCAAAAAAGTCGTAACTTCTTCATCGAGAATCTAAATGACGTGGGATAGATTGAATTAGAAATAGTACAGAATGCATTTTATTTTTTGCGAGTTTCAGAATCTAATGTTAAATATTGAGTGTGGGGCATTCTGTACAAGTTCGGTCCCCTGAATAAACCAGAATTGAACAAGGTCTACCATTCTCTATATAAATTCTTTTTGGGGAGGATTCAAGGAGTGAAACTTGGAGAAGTTTCAGAGAATAAACTGAATAATATTATATACAGGATCAAATTATTCCAAGAATTGGATAATTGTAGAAATTGAAGAAGTCTAAGAAAGCATTATCAAGTTCTATGTGATGGTTGGTTGATGGTGATGATTTAATGTGAAGTTTTATTATCTCTCGTATATTCTTGGGTGGAAGGAAGGGGCAAGGATGGATAGTTCAACTCTCTCTTGATATTGGAGGATTGTATCTTCCTCTTGGATGTTTATCCCTCCCTTTACAATTGGAAGTTGTAGCCACCTTTGGAAGTCATTACTTCCTTTGAACAATAACTATTGATTATTTCTCATATATTGTGCATGGTGTATTGTGGTGTATTGGTGTAACTCTTATACTATTGTTAATTGGTGATTGGATATACTTGAATGGTTTAAGTATAAGTTGAAAAAGGTTTTTAATTGTACTTGATATTGATTCACCCCACTTTCAGTATCAACAATTGGTATTAGAGCAGGTTGCCTTCAGAACAGTTTAACCACTGGAAGGAAAATCCTGAGTAGAGATGGATGACCATGAGCACATTTCAAATGGGATTTAAAAATTTGATGGAAGAAATTATGCATAATGGAGTGATAGAGTGAAAACTTACCTAACAACTTTGGGATTAGACATTTGGCACTCAGTTGTAAATGGCTATGTAATCCCAAATAATGCTCCAACTGATCCAAATGAGAAGAAGATTATGAGTTGTAATTCAAATTCCAGACATATTATTATAGAAGCATTGGCACCAACCATTGCTAGAAAGGTGATGGGCTGTAGCACTGCTAAGGATGTATGGTACAAACTCAAGAGAATCTACGAAGGAGATCCAAAAGTTAAGCAGGTCAAGCTTCAATGACATAGATCATAATTTGAAAATTTGAAGATGAATGAAAAGGAAGATATTGCAACCTATTTTCTTAGAGTTGATGAAGTTGTTAATTCTCTTAGAGGATTAGGTGAAGAGATCGATGAATCCTTGGTTGTACAAAAAGTGTTTAGATCACTTCTCTTGAAGTATGGTGCTAAGGTCTCCACCATTGAAGAAACTAGGGACTTGACCAAAATGACAATGGATGAATTACATGGGTCTCTTATACAATATGAAATGAGAACAGGTACAGAAAGAGACCAACCAAACAATGAAGCAGCCTTTAAAGACATAAATAAGACAAAAGACAAGGATAACGACCTTGATGAAGAAATAAAAAATTGTGTAAGAAGGTTCTAGAAGGGAAGTGGAAGATACAAAGGTAAGTCTCCTCTCAAATGCTTTAATTGTGGTAGAGTAGGACATATTGTTGAAAACTGCTACTATAAAAAGAGAAGTCTCAACAATAAAAAGAGCTTCTACTCCAAGGATGATGACGTCTCCTCAGATGAGAGTGATGAATAATATAATGATGGAGGATAAGTCCTCTTCATAACCCAAGAAACCCAGGATGATGATCACAAGAATTCTAAAGAAGAAGAAATAATTTGTGAAGAAGATTCAGATGAAGAAACCAACCTTGATTCCTTTTGGGGATACAAAGACAATGCAAAGAGTGAACAAGAAGATGAGAATCTTGAAAAGTTGAAGTATGTTAAAATTGAAAATAGAAACCTTAGAAACACAAACATAATACTAAAAGGTGAATTGAGTTGTTGTGAAGAAGATAATACAACCTTGAAAATACCATTAATAGATTGAAGAAACAATTAGAAGATTATGAGAAACTAAAAGAAGAATTGGATCATAGAAAAGGGGAGCTCCTATTGACAACATAAAAGTTTAAGAAGTTTGAAAAAAGCACTAAAAGATTAGATGAGATACTTAGCAGTCAAAGATCTCCAAACGACAAGACAGGACTAGGATACAATGATAGTTTGCAGACAACAAAACAACAAAAGGAAGTTGAAAATTATGAAACCAACATTCCATAACAAGTTGAACAATAAGATAGAAGACTAGAATTCAAAAGGAATGAGACATCAAGAAGATCCTCTCCCATCAAGTATGAAATCAATCATTATGAAGGAAACTACAGAAGAATAGATCGTGAACCCAAATGGACCACACCACAAAGAAGATCACTTACGCCCAGGTATCAAAATTTGTTTCTTGGACATTGTTATACTTGTGGAAATTTTGGACACAAGACAATC